>JAJONR010004073.1:0-56213 GCA_029582245.1 Solanum etuberosum | reverse complement strand
ATATTTAATTTAATTTAATTTATAAAAAGCCCTTTTTGTCTAATATAAATTTTTAATTTTAAATAATTAATTTATATTTTTAAAATTCAATATAACCTTATGATTATACTTGTGCAACCAAACAGTACACTTGTAATTACACTGTTGCAAACAAACATGTTAGCGTAATTACTAGATTATGTAATTACTAAGTTGATAATTATTACCCTAGTAATTACACCAATTTCAATTATCTGGTGACTTACCGAACAAACCCTAATTTGTATCTTTCTCGACAGCAACTTGTCGAACACCTAGATCCGTATTGAAGATGTAGTACGGCTTTTGTACTTTCCAGCGAAACTTCCTTGAAATTTCTTCTCTAATTATTAGAGCATTAATATTTTTATTTATTTATTTAATGTTTGATATTTATATTAAACTTTTAATTAATTTGTATCTAAATTACGTAAAACTTATTTAAAGAAAAAAATATTTTCTAACAAGATTTTTTTTTTTTGATATAGGATATGAACTCAAAATCTTAATCAAAGACATCAAAAATTTCATTCATCTCATCACAATTTTTTGACTAACTATTGTTGAGCAATTGCGTAACCATTTCGACTTATAAAGGTTTAATCATTAGAGATATAGTACTTTTTTATTCATGTGTTGATCTGATTAGTTTTTCTTATATCTAGCACGGTGTTTATGATAAATATTAAATATATAAAAAATAAATTAACCACAACAAAATTTAAAGATACACAATTTTATTGCTAAAATAATATGGATACAAATCTGTTTGTTCCCTTGATTCTTTTTTCTTAATATATTTTCGTAATTCGAGGTCGTTAATAGCGTATTTTTTGAATGCAATAGACCAAATCTTGACTTTTTATGAATATCCCATAAATATATGATTTTTTTTTTGAGATTTTGTACGCACTTTCGTGATTTTGTTTAAGTATTATGTTCCAAAACATTTAACTTATTAATTAATCACTTCAACTAAAAGCTCAATCATTGCCCATGTGGAGAGCTTTTATTTGTTTATAATGGCCTTAATGTCTTAATTCTTTCATATGTTGATCTGATTTTTTTCTGTAATTAATTTTTCTATGCCCATCACTTGTTTTTTAAATTTTAATTTTGTGATTGAAAAATAAGTATTCTGAGTCTAACTAATATCCACTTGCGAAAGAAATAATTTTTATATTTTCATGTTATCTAATAGATAATTAATTTATTTGTAATATTACAATATATTACCTTCATTTTTACTGAGAGTTGCTTGTAAATGTTTTTAGGGTGATCTTATTATACTATTTTTTTTAAAAAATAATATAAATGATCAAATATGTTTTGCGAAATGACTCATTTACGTTATTTATTAATAGTTGGTCTTAATAATGTCATTACCGTTACAGAAAATGTCATTCGTGCCATTATTTTTTAACGGTCACGTTTGATGGTTTTGTAAAACCATTTGTTCCACGTGGCCTTTTATTATAGGTTCAAGTCATCAAAATTAAATTGATCAAAAAAAATTCAAATATGCTATCGAGCTTTAAGAAAAAGTTCATTTATGTCATCCGCTCATAGTTAGACTCAACCATGTCACTGTCGTTACAAAAAAGGATCATTCGTTCTATGTTTTAACAGTGAAGTTTAATGATTTTGCGAAATTATTTTTTCACGTGAGCTCATATTAAAATTTCACGTGCCAAAATTTAATCGACCTAATTTTATTAAAATTAAAATTTAAAAATTGACCCATTAACACCATACGCAACCAACCCTAACCCATTACCCTTTATTTCTCCCAAGACCCTTACATCGATATCAATTGGCAAGAAACGGGCATATGATTTCATTATCACACATTGTAGTAAAAATGTGAGTTTAAAATATTAATTAAATAATACTAAGAAAATAAGAAATTGATATTGCATTGAGCAAGAAATGGGAGGAATAGAAAGCTAAAAATGAAAAAAAAAACATTAAAATGAAAGAAAATTTTCAAATCTAAGGGTTTGGAGGAAAAATAAGAGAGAAATGAGTTATGATGTTAATGGGTTAGATTTTTAATTATGAATTAACGGCAATGGCATGGTTAAGCCCACTATTAATAATGAATGATGTAGATGAATTTTTTCTCAAAATTTGATATAGTATTTGAACTTATTGATCTGTTTAATTTTAGTGATATGAATCTCTAATAAGAGACCACGTGAAAAAAATGGTTTCGCAAAATTATAAAACTTGACCGTTAAAAAATAGTGGCATGAATAGACCTTTTATGTAAGGTCAGTGGTATGTTTGAGCCTCACTATTAACGAATGACATAAATTATTAGGGAAAAGACTCAAATATGTCATTAAACTTTGAGAAAAGGTTTATCTATGTCATCCGTTTAAAGTTTGGCTCATCTATGTCATTTCTGTTTGAGAAAAGACCTATCCATGCCATTATTTGTTAAATGAAAAAAGTTCGATTTTGCAAAATCATTTTTTTACACATGGTCAATTATAAATTCAGCCACGTCATTAATAAAATCATTTTTTTTTAAAAAAGGAAAAAGCTCAAATATGTCATTGAACTTTGAGAAAAGACTCATCTATGTCATCCGTTTTAAGTTTGACTTATCTATGTCATTTCAGTTAACAAATAATGACATGAATGAGTCTTTTCTCAAACGAAAATGACATAGATAAACTAAACTTTAAACGTATGACATAAATGAGTTTTTTCTCAAAATTCAATGATATATTTAAACATTTTCCTTCACACACCCTAAAATTGTTATTTCCAACTATTTTCATGCATATATATATATGCACAAAACACAGACAGAGCTTGACAGATTTTGCTAATAATTACATTACATATCAGAAATTCAGAATCAAATTACATGGAGCACCAGATGTTTTCAATATTTTATTTTCCAGGTACCCTTTGGTAGGTCTCTCTAATTGTCAACTTCATTTCATAAATATTCTAAATTTCCAACTTCTTAAAACTCTAGACTTTTTAAAAATAATTGTGTGTCCACTTTAAATATCTTTCATTAGTTATGTACGTTTTGAGAATTCAATACGAGTACGATATTTTTAAAAAGAATATTCGAGTAACACAGCTTTTTTACCTTCACTTTCTATTCAAATTTAAAAGAAAGTAGAACTAACATTAACAAAATTTATATGTATTATAATGTTGTAGTGTCTTTTGCGTTACAATGTCCTATACAATTAACATTAATGTTTTTCTATCCAAGGTTCAATATAATAGGTGGATCGAATCAGTATATTAATATGGTACAAATTAAAAGGATAATAGTATATTATATCTTAATATGCATCAGCACAAGAGAATGGCTAGGAAAAAGAATTCCAGCCTTGTTTGCTCCAAAAACCTCAGTAAACAAAGGGGAAACTGCGGCCGCCCACGTCAAAACCTAGAATTAGCTATTTTTAACTTAGTGCCCTCCTTAGCTACGATATCTTCCACTTGATTCTCTTCGCTATAGTTATGCTATGTATTATTAATACATAGCTAGAAAATTATGATATTATCATGCAAGGGTGTTTAATGCATGCATTAACATGGTTAAAGACACAATTGTTCCTTAAAAAAAAAATCACATCTTTTCCACGATATTTGTGGAGGATATTTTGTGTGAAAAAATAATGCATGCATTAGCTTGTTTACTACTAATACTTAGAATTATGTAATACATGTTATTTTTAATACATCACCCCAAACACTAGATAAGAAAAAATCTCAGCATAACTAATATAACAATGTAACATTACTAATATCAACATTATTTAATTAATAAATCATAGTCAACACTATTTTTATACACTATCATATTAGTAATGGAGCCAGAAATTAGCGAAAATTATGTAATAAATTTTCTTTTCAACTATATTATGAGTGTACAAAAATAAATATACATTCATAATATACTTTTGTACACCACATAATTTTTTTGGTGCATAACGTGCATTAAACTATCCTTCACTTAAAGTGGCTCCGCCCATATACCAAACGACACTTTAAAATATATAACTTAAATCAATATTCCGCCATCTCCATGCCTTCCCTACCCAAGCTTTGGTCTTAGGAAGTTTCCTTTATTGTCTCCAGGGGTAAAGACATGTTAATCCACAGTCAATCATTTCACAGCCAAATAGACAAGTTTTATATATATATATATATAATCAAATAAAGATAAGTTGGAGATATTCATTAAGATGCTATGATTATATATATATATATATAATCAAATAAAGATAAGTTGGAGATATTCATTAAGATGCTATGATTATATATTATATATTATTCCTAGTTTTATATTTGAAGGCCTAGGATATTTGGTTTGGAGGATAAGTTTTTACAAAAGGACAATAGGTGATATATTTCTTATCCCCCCTCCCCCACCCCCCCGCAAAAAAAACACCCAACAGAAATTAATAGTGATAACTCATATATATACAATATACTTCCTTCCTTTCAATTAATTATTTATCTGATTTGAACTTGACTTAAAGTTTAAAAAAGCTAAATAGTAGTATTATTTTTGAGTTTTATTGTCTTTAACTAAATAGATTTTGAATATATTAAAATATTTTTTAATTTTGTGATCTTAAGTATAACATGTGATTTTATTTTTTTGAATTAAAGAGTTGTTAAAAAATGAAAACAAAAATCTTTTGAAACAGACAAAAAGAAAAGTAAGACGAAGAAATTGAAATAATGAAGTATTTGTTTCTAGGTGGAGTACTTTGAAAATTGATAGCCCCTTAAATTTATCAATAAATATTACTTGGATATTTAAACTATAACTTGTTTCAATTAAATACTTAATCACTTAAAATATATGTATCATCTCCTTTAATTATATACAATACCCTCCATAGGCCATAAAATCTCAATCTTGTTGTAATTAAGGCTTAATTAGAACAAACTGTAATTTGAGTATCAAGTAAAATTTAGCGACTAGTTAATTAAGAGATTATAACACCTTTGTTTGGATGGTTGTTACCCTTGTATTGTTATTTTAAATATCATGTTGTTTTGAGTGTTACTTAAATTTTATTGTATCATATTGTTTAAGTCCAACATTAGGTAACAACGAAAAGTCCCATTATATATAACAATCGATTCTGTGTGATCGCGCCGTTACTTTAATATTTTCTTGTCATTTTATCTTTATTATATTTATTATTTAATAATTCTATTTTATTCTTTACCCTACATTTTTATAGTAGCTCGACCTTGTGCCCTACATTTCGTGTAGATTTATTACTCAAATTATATTATTGATGTTACATTATATAACGACATAGATTGATACAATCTATCCAATAATATTATATGATTATTAAAATAATACGATATAATATAACACAATATATAATATAATATGATATATTATGAAAGTCATCTGAACAAAGTATACATAATATATTCTGTTTTGTTTTCTAAAGGCTAAGATAAGTATGAATATTTGCGGTTATAAAGTTCAAATCCAGACAAGTGCATGCAGAATGTCTATGTCAAGTAATTTGTAGGGACTACACATCTGTTGTAATGTAATTTCCAGGAAATTTCTCCCCACAAAACCCCAAAAGAAATCCTAACAAAAAACCAAATAAATGAGGAAAAACAGAAAGATGTGGTACTAGTCCTCTTTTGTTTGTGAAAAATTGTTCAGATTAGGAATAAAAATATTTTTTAGCGATAATAAATATATATATTAATAATTTATTTTTTATGAATCCAATGTCGCTAGAGGCTTTAGGGACATTTATAAAGAGAACTAATTATTGTTAATTAATTGTCGTTAAAGATAATTTTTGATATAGTACTCATGTCTACATCAAATATTAGTATGGTAAATATGTTTTTGGGAGTGAGAGAATGTAACACCCCGTAGTCTAGTAGACCATCTAGGACTAAGTATGAGTGCAACAAGTCAAGACTAGAGAGCAAGGGCCAAGGTTGCCCCAAGCTTGCCAAGGCACTGCCCATGACCACGTGAGCCTTCACGGCTCGTGGTGGCCACCACGCCCCGTGGTGCCACCCGTGGTGGTGAGGCAGTAGCTCACCAAGGCTGCCCTAATGTTGGCTCACTTTCACGAGCCACTTCACGGCCAGTGGTGAAGACCACGACTCGTGGTGATGCCTTCATTTCTTGGAGGCCAATGCAAGATGGCCTAGCTACTGGTCCAAGGACCACGAGCAGGATCACTGCCAGTGGTGAGGACCACGGCTCGTGGTGCCTCTCGTGAGGCCTGGGCAGTAGGCTGCCAAGTGAGGGCCAAAGTAGGAAATTCCAATTTAATTTAGAATGAAGTGAGGTCGTTTTGTATAGTCCTAGTACACCTATATAAGTGATTTTAACCCTTTAAACTCACCATTCAATACATTATTTCCAAAAGACCCAAAAAGAATCCCAAAGTTCATCCCCTTAAATATTTCTCTCGCTAGAAAGTTGAAGAAGAAGAGGAGGGTTCAAGCTAGGTCAAGTCAAGTCTCCATTCTTCCAAGCTTGGTAGGCTTTGTAATCAAGGTATGATGGCTTATTCATCTATGAAATCCTTTCATCCATGGAGCCCCCATGTTTTCCCTAATTTAGAAGAAGAATTACCCAATTTGAGTTAGGGTTTCTTCCAATGTTGTGGGTATTGTTGAATGTTGATCCAATTGAGTGGATTATGATTGTTTATGCTTGAATTGAGTAGATTCAATGATATTAGGTTGAATTTACAGGTACCCATGCCTAAACCATGTCTAGAAAGATGAAATTGATGTAATTGAATTTTATGCCATGAAAGGGGAAATTGAGGATTTAGATGTAATCTCCTAGAATTAATGAAGTATATTGTAGACCTATTGATAGATAAGCATATAGACATGAATTGAATGTTATTAAGGCATGTATGATGAATCATGGTTGGTAGTGCTTGAGATTGGGGGCAACATGATGAAGTATGATTAGATTGCTTAAGATGAAAACATATATATGTGAATTGCTTAAGAGTAAAGCATATGAGTATGAATTGATTGAGATCAAGTATATGTAATGAGGTATGACTTGTAGGCTTTGAGATTAGGATTGTCTTGAGATTAAGGCATGTATGGTGAATGATTATTTGTAGAGCTTGTAGAGTAAAGCAAATATGATGAGCTATGTTTAGTATGACTTTTAGAGTAAAACTTGCATGATGAATTATGATGACTAAGGGTTTGAGAGTAAAACTTACATTATAAATGTTGAGTCGTAGATAGGATTGTTGTAGAAGGAGTTACCCACATTGACCTATATTATGAATGTTTGAGATTATGAATGTTCTTATAGAATCTATGTAAATGCTTTAAGAACACTTTGAGAGTGAAGTGTTAATGATTATTATATTGTTGTTGTGTTGATGTGAAAGGTTTTCTCACATAGAAAGATGTTAGGTTGAAAGGCTTTCTCACCTAATTGAATTAAAGGCTAAATAGTCATCATAAATAGATCATGGATGGTGATAGTTGCTCACGCATGGTCTAATGAGTTAAGTTAATAATGTACCTTGAATCGGTAGGCCAAGGACACCCTTTCATGAGTAACTAAAAGGACTATAAAATGACATGAGGCTTGAGGTGATTCCCCAAGACCTTCATATGAGAAGGATGTGAGGTGAGTTCCCATATTCCTAAGTTAGTAAACAAGAGATTATGAGGTGATTACCCATGTCATGTGATGAGGAGAGTTAGGGGACTACCCTTAATCTATAACTCCTAAAGCAAGGCAAGAGGTGATTACCCATTAGCCTTTATTATAGGACATGGAGGCGAATACCTATGATCCTTATAAAATGTTGTGGAGGCGAATACCTATATCATATAATGTGGGGCATGGAGGCGAATACCTATGATTCCCTAAAATGGTTATGGAGGCGAATACTTATGACTATACAAGTAAGGCAAGAGGTGAATACCCATTAGCCTTTATAATAGACATAGAGAGGTGAGTCCCCATGTCTTGAGAGTAAAGCAAGAATATTGTGATTTATGTCATGATGAATGAAATGTTTGGATTGTTGCTAGAATGGCCTTCCATGAGATGTATGACTAGAGGTGAATCCCCATGTCTATAAAAGGTAAGTTAAAGATGATAATGATAGATGATGAATTTGAGTGATGGCCTAAGGGTGCCTACATTGATGAGTAAGATTAGTGAAAGATTATGAATGTTTGGCTAAGTATGCCTTGAGATTACTTCAAGAAGTGTTCTTTTTATGTTATGATGATCTACTTATGCATTGATTATGCTTATGACTTATGTTATTATCTCTTATGCTTATAGCCTATGTCTCATGTTGACTAACGCTTATGTTATGCCTATGTTGATGATTTATGTTAGCCGTCATATTTAGTACATGTTTTTACTAACGCATACTTTTGCCTATATTCTTATCAAATGTAGGGTCCGGTGATATTGACTTCCATCCTCGTGGCTAGGTTCATAGTAGAGCAAGAAGAGAAGTTTCGGTGAGTCCTCATAGCATTCGAGGGCTTGACCATCATGTCCTTATGTCTTTCATTTTATATTTAAAACTTTTGTATGGGCTGCGTCCCAAAGATATTCATGTAGTAGATGGCTTGAGACAAGTGAAATAGACTTCCGCTTTATTTTATGAAACTTGGATGTTATGAAAAATATTTTAAATTTTCGCTCATTTCTATTATCTTATGTTATGATATGCTAAGGGGCTTGTATGAGTCCTCTCGGGGTCTTGTACGCCTTTTTACG
Organism: Solanum etuberosum; assembly: GCA_029582245.1. NCBI lineage: Eukaryota > Viridiplantae > Streptophyta > Magnoliopsida > Solanales > Solanaceae > Solanum > Solanum etuberosum. The sequence goes on along the minus strand of JAJONR010004073.1, from coordinate 47,422 downwards.
TCTAGGGAGTACCCCTGGGTCGTGACAAACTTGGTAATCAGAGCACAAGGTTTAGAATGATTCTAGGATGACTCAAAACCACATCAGGTAGAGTCTTGTTCATAAATGTGAAGCGCACCACATTTATGAGTTAGAGGCTACTAGATGCTTAGGAAACTTCACTTTTTCATTCCCTAAGTCGTGCCATAGAGTTTGACTCTATTAGGTCTTTATCCTAATTCGTGCCCGATGGTTTTCAGGATCTGACTACTAGAAGGGCTAATACTAGAAGGAATGAGGAAGACAATGTGGAGCAAGAAGATCCTCTCCAAGCTCCTCCTCAAGCTCCAATTGACCCTATAGGTGGGAATGTGACTAATGCAGAGCTTAGGATGGATTTTCAAGCGTTGGCTCAAGCTATGACGGCCCAAGCCAATAGAGGGGTAGTAGCCCCCGTGAACCCAAATGTGGGTATGGCCGCTTCAAGAGTAAGGGATTTTATGAGGATGAACCCTCCAGAATTTTATGGCTCCAAAGTTGAGGAAGACCCTCAAGGGTTTGTCGACGAGGTCTATAAGGTACTTGCTATTATGGGGGTGACTCCGATGGAGAAGGCAGAGTTAGCCGCTTACCAATTGAGAGATGTTGCTCAGGTGTGGTACGACCAATGGAAAGAGGCAAGGCCGGTAGGAGCGGGTCCTGTAGAGTGGGAAGTGCTTAAATTCACATTTCTTGATAGGTTTTTTCCCATTGAGTTGAGGGAAGCAAAGGTGCAAGAGTTCTTTAACCTTCGTCAAGGAAGTATGAGTGTTAAGGAGTATGCTCTAAAGTTCACTCAACTATCCAAGTACGCTCCAACTATGATGGTGGATTCGAGGGCTAAAATGAATAAGTTTGTGATGTGCATATCCGATATGGTGGCTCAAGAGTGCCGTACCGCCATGCTCATTGGTGACATGGACATCTCGCGTCTTATGGTCCATGCACAATAAATTGAGGAGGGGAAACTCAAGGAAGAGTCTAAGGAGAAAAAAAGGTCTAGAATGGAGGATGATGATCCCTCTCATGCAAGGTTCGATGGACATGGTCGCCTTAGGAACAGACAAAAGTTCCTCGGGCAAGGTTCCTCAAACACTCCTAAGTTCAACCAAGAAAGGGTGTCTAACCCTAAGCCTCAAGAAGATAGTAGTGGGGTTATATTTCCAGGGTGTAGTAAGTGTGATAGAAGACATGCGGGTGAATGCCTTGCGGGTTCCAATATTTGTTTCGGTTGTGGTGAGTTGGGCCACAGGATAAGGCATTGCCCTACAATTGCTAGAAATGAAGGGGATAGTCATCGTAGGTCTCAACCCTACCCTTCATCCGGTCCAATTGGTTCGGGTACGAATGCTCCAAAGCAAAATAGGTTCCATGCACTCCAAGCTAGAGGTGAACAAGAGTGTCCTCCGGATATGGCTACCGGTATGTGTTTTATGCTTTATGACATTCCGGTGTAGTTTTGTCTTTTGTGACTTGATAGGCTTGATATGCTAAGTATTGATGTCTTGATCCGACCTTAGTAGAATTAAAAGAAATGGTGCTTAGAAAGTCCGTTTAGGCTTGCTCCCAAGGGGAAGATGATGTGCTTAGATAGCAAGGTTATTGAGTGTTTCTAATGTTTATGATTTGGGTTTACTTGAAATTCTCACCGTTGGAAGGTGTTATGAGTTTGGGAAGTTTAGTTCCCGTCTTGTAGGCCCCTATGAGATCTTAAGGCATGTTGGTAAGGTTGCTTATGAGCTATGTTGCCTAATGAGTTGGCACCGGTGTAACAGGTTTTCCATGTCTCTAGGTTAAAGAAGCGTGTTGAGGATCCGACATTTATAGATTCCTTAGAAGAAGTTGAGAGCTAATGAGAATCTCGTTTACGAAGAAATACCGGTTAAGATTTTAGACCGGTTAAGATTTTAGACCGGCAAGTTAAGAGGTAGTAGAGCAAGAAAGTTGCTCCCGTTAAAGTGTTATGGAGGAATGTCTTAGTTGAGGATGTTAGTTGAAGGTGCTACTTGGGAGGCTGAGGCCAATAAGATGTCCTGATATCCTTATATTTTCCTCCTACTTCTCCTTTAGCTTGAGATGATAAGTTCCTATTGGTTTATATTATGTTTTGGAGTCATGCGTGTTTATGTGTTCCCATGATTTTCTTATGTCGTGCATGTTTATGAAATAATTGTGTTTTGAAAGAAAATGAGTTTACATAATTTTTCCTCGTGTTGTAGTGCATTGAGTATGAGTTGCCTATAGACTTCATGAGATGTATTGATGAACATGTCGTAACTTGGAGTTGAGAGAATTCCTCTTTGAAGTATGCTTTGAGTATAGATTGCATATAGGCTCCATGAGATGGTGTTGAGCATGTTTAGTATGGAGAAGGTAATTCCTCCTTGAACATGAGAATTATTCAAATTTCATGCATAATAGGTTGTTAGATGTAGTCCCTACCTTCCTAGAGATGCATTGAACATGTTTGAGTTTGGAGTTGATGTTTCCTCCTTAGTTGTGTGCATTTAGATATGTTGCATACATGATGGGCTGCTAGTCTAGAGTCGTTTCCTTTAAGAGGTGTCAAGATCGTCATTCGAGGAAGAATGTCCCAAGGGTAAGATATTGTAACACCCCGTAGTCTAGTAGACCATCTAGGACTAAGTATGAGTGCAACAAGTCAAGACTAGAGGGCAAGGGCCAAGGCTGCCCCAAGCTTGCCAAGGCACTGCCCATGACCACGTGAGCCTTCACGGCTGGTGGTGGCCACCACGCCTTGAGGTGCCACCCGTGGTGGTGAGGCAGTAGCTCACCAAGGCTGCCCCAATGTTGGCTCACTTTCACGAGCCACTTCACGGCCAGTGGTGAAGACCACGGCTCGTGGGAAGGCTCGTGGTGATGCCTTCTTTTCTTGGAGGCCAATGCAAGATGGCGTAGCTACTGGTCCAAGGACCACGAGCAGGACCACGGCCAGTGGTGAGGACCATGGCTCGTGGTGCCTCTCGTGAGGCCTGGGCAGTAGGCTGCCAAGTGAGGGCCAAAATAGGAAATTCCAATTTAAGTTAGAATGAAGTGAGGTGGTTTTGTATAGTCCTAGTACACATATATAAGTGATTTTAACCCTTTAAACTCACCATTCAAGACATTATTTCCAAAACCCCCAAAAAGAATCTCAAAGTTCACCCCCTCAAATATTTCTCTCTCTAGAAAGTTGAAGAAGAAGATGAGGGTTCAAGCTAGGTCAAGTCAAGTCTCCAATCTTCCAAGCTTGGTAGGCTTTGTAATCAAGGTATGATGGCTTATTCATCCATGGAATCCTTTCATCCATGGAGCCCCCATATTTTCCTCAATTTAGAAGAAGAATCCCCAATTAGAGTTAAGATTTCTTTCAATGTTGTGGGTATTGTTGAATATTGATCTAATAGAGTGGATTATGATTGTTTATGCTTGAATTGAGTAGATTCAATGATATTAGGTTGAATTTACAGGTACCCATGCCTAAACCATGTCTAGAAAGATGAAATTGATGTAATTGGATTTATGCCATGAAAGGGGAAATTGAGGATTTAGATGTAATCTCCTAGAATTGATGAAGTATATTGTAGATCTCTTGATAGTTAAGCATATAGACATGAATTGAATGTTATTAAGGCATGTATGATGAATCATGATTAGTAGTACTTGAGATTGGGGGCAACATGATGAAGTATGATTAGATTGCTTAAGATGAAACCATATAGATGTGAATTGCTTAAGTGTAAAGCATATGAGTATGAATTGATTGAGATCAAGTATATGTAATGAGTATGACTTGTAGGATTTGAGATTAGAATTGTCTTGAGATTAAGGCATGTATTGTGAATGATGATTTGTAGGGCTTGTAGAGTAAAGCAAATATGATGAGTTATGTTTAGTATGACTTTTAGAGTAAAACTTGCATGATGAACTATGATGACTAAGGCTTTGAGAGTAAAGCTTACATTATAAATGTTGAGTCGTAGATAGGATTGTTGTGGAAGAAGTTACCCACATTGACCTATATTATGAATGTATGAGATTATGAATGTTCTTATAGAATCTATGTAAATTCTTTAAGAACACTTTGAGAGTGAAGTGTTAATGATTATGATATTGTTGTTGTGTTGATGTGAAAGGTTTTCTCACATAGAAAGATGTTAGGTTGAAAGGCTTTCTCACCTAATTGAATTAAAGGCTAAAGAGTCATCATAAATAGATCATGGATGGTGATAGTTGCTCACGCATGGTCTAAAGAGTTAAGTTAATAATGTACCTTGAATCGGTAGGCCAAGGACACCCTTTCATGAGTAACTAAAAGGACTATAAAATGACATGGGGATTGAGGTGATTCCCCAAGACCTTCATATGAGAAGGATGTGAGGTGAGTTCCCATACTCCTAAGTTAGTAAACAAGAGATTATAAACATGAGGTGATTACCCATGTCATGTGATGAGGAGAGTGAGGTGACTACCCTTAATCTATAACTCCTAAAGCAATGCAAGAGGTGATTACCCATTAGCCTTTGTTGTTGGACATGGAGGCGAATACCTATGATCCTTATAAAATGATGTGGAGGCGAATACCTATATCATATAATGTGGGGCATGGAGGCGAATACATATGAATCCCTAAAATGGTTATGGAGGCGAATACCTATGACTATACAAGTAAGGCTAGAGGTGAATACCCATTATCCTTTATAATAGACATAGAGAGGTGAGTCTGTATGTCTTAAGATAAAGCAAGAATATTGTGATTTATGTCATGATGAATGAAATGTTTGGATTGTTGCTAGAATGGCCTTCCATGAGATGTATGACTGGAGGTGAATCCCCATGTCTATAAAAGGTAAGTTAAAGATGATAATGATAGATGATGAATTTGAGTGATGGCCTAAGGGTGCCTACATTGATGAGTAAGATTAGTGAAAGATTATGCATGTCTTGGCTAAGTATGCCTTGAGATTACTTTATGAAGTATTCTTTTTATGTTATGATGATCTACTTATGCATTGATTATTCTTATGACTTATGTTATTATCTCTTATGCTTATAGCCTATGTCTCATGTTGACTAACGCTTATGTTATGCTTATGTTGATGATTTATGCTAGCCATCATATTTAGTACATGTTTGTACTAACGCATACTTTTGCCTACATTCTTATCAAATGTAGGGTCCGGCGATATTGACTTCCATCCTCGTGGCTAGGTTCATAGTAGAGCAAGAAGAAAAGTTTTGGTGAGTCTTCATAGCATTTGAGGGCTTGACCACCATGTTCTTATTTCTTTCATTTTATATTTAGAACTTTTGTATGGGTTGCGTCCCAAAGATATTCATGTAGTAGATGGTTTGAGACAAGTGTAATAGACTTCCGCTTTATTTTATGAAACTTGGATGTTTTGAAAAATGTTTTAAATTTCTGCTCATTTCTATTATCTTATGTTATGATATGCTAAGGGGCTTGTATGAGGCCTCTTGGGGTCTTGTACTCCTTGTTACGTCTAGGGGGTACCTCTAGGTCGTGACAGAGAAGATCGTGGGGATAGGGTGAGAGATACATATGGTAATGGGATTGGGGAGGGAAAAGACATTGGTGAGAGAAAATAATTTAAATTACTAATTTACCATTAATTAAGGAGTTTAAATTTTAAGATAATTATTCAATATCATATTTAAGAAATTTGTGTATCTGACTAAAAATTTTAATATGATATGACACATCGATTAAAAAAATTTAGTGAGAGAAACTATTATTTTCAAGGCATAAAACTATATATAATTGAATGCCTTATAGAGAAGAAAAATTCAAAAGTGCTTTTAGGAGAATTTTCTTAATATTTAAAGGGAAAATTTTCAAAACATCAATATTTTAGATTTTCATGGGACCCCTTAGCCATAGTTTCAATATTTATTTAAAATGTCAATATTTTAGTTTGTTGTTGAGTTATGTATTTTTTTATTTTGTTTAATTTGAAAGAATACAAATATTTAACAACATAATTGAGAAAATCATGGGACAAAATATTTCAAAAAAGGTAAAAATATTTGAAATTTATCATCAGTTACGTATTCAAGGAGAAATACAAAGTACGCCTCTATCCATTGTTCTTTCAAACGTCTTTCATTGTTCTTAAAAATTCAAAAATCAATTTTCGATCTCAGGTTGTATTTCAATCTCATTTTGTATTTCAAACGCAAGATGAATACCAATAAGTTTGTATTCCCTCCTTGTTATGTAGTCGTCACAATTTAATATATTATGTATTCATCACAATTGTATTTCTTTAACCAAATAAAATATAAAATTTATTTTCCTAATACAATTATGATTGATACATGTATAATACATACATAAATAGACTATATTTTGGTCATTTATAACTTGTATTTTGAGTTAACAGTGTATTTCAAAAAGGTGTCTAAAGATAAACCACAAAACTTCCAGACTTTTTACAATGATAAACCAAAACTTCATAACATTAAAAGGGTTCCGTAGCAGAATAAAATGCTACAAAAACTAATGTATATTAACTAAAAGTATTTAGCAACAAAAAAGATTGACAATTTGAAAAATAAATAATGACTATTCTATTTGAATTGTTTCACTATCCTCACGAGCTATGTAACTCTTGCTATGCCTCGGAGGTGCCTCATTATCACTTATAGCTACAACGTCATTCTGAAAGCATAATAATATACAATTTGGAGAAAGGATAAACAAACATGAGACATAATGGATATAATATATTTCATAGGATGGACATAATGGATACAAAATTACTTATATACAAATGCATTTTGATATACAAATATGAATCAGAGAACATATTAATACAAAAAACAGAATACAAACTGAAAATATATTAATATACAAAAATAAAGAATACAATCTGGTTAAGAATATATAAACATGAGACATAATGGATCTAATATATTTCATTTAATGGATACAACTAAATTGGATGCATAAAGGAGCTAATAGATACAATATATTATACAACTACGTAATGTATGTATACAACTTATTCAGAAAAGATACTTGAGCTAATAGAATACAATATTCTTCATCACCAACCACACATACATGATGTATCTAATTTACAAATTTCATATTTGCAAAATTTACAAAATTCATATTTGCAAAAAATTCTTGGGGTGACTATAACCATAAAATATAAATACAATTTCTAAAAATATATACAAATCTGTGTTAGTGGGCAACATGATACACATTATGAATACAATTGTGGGTTAGATACAAAAACAGAACAAAATATCAAAAATACAAATCTTATTTATGTACATTCAGCTTATAACTCAATCAAAAATAAATATGCAAACACAAAATTAACTACAACTGCATAAAAAATCAAACAAAATATATATATGAATGCTAATGTAGATTACTACAATCTACTGAATCTCAAATATGAAAACAAAATCACAAAAAAATCAAACAATATTGTTTAAAAGACGCAAAATCTGGAATACATAAAAGAAGAAAATCTCACAAAATGCTTGGTGAATATGAAAACAAACACACACAAAAAATTGAAAAAAGGACAGAAAATTCGAAATATAAAATACATGGTGAATATGAAAACAAAATCACAAGAAATCTCACAAAATATTTGGTGATTTCAAGATTACCTTTATCAATTGAGAGATCTCTTGAATTAATTGAGAGATTTCTTGAACAAATTGTGGGGAAATTGAAGAGTTAATTTTTCTTGAACAATGAATGAGACAACAATGGTGAAAATAGAAAGAGAGAGAAAGTATTGACTTGGGTTAAAACCTAGAAAGAGGGTTAGGTGGGAAATGGGGATTTTTTTATTTTTTTTACCGAATAGTGGAGTAAAAATTGGTTCAATGTGGGCCTGATTTGAGAAATAAAATGATTTTTTTTTATTATATTAGGATACAATTTATTTTCTAAAATATTGACATATTGACATTTTTAATAATTATTTGAAATGTAGATAATTTTAATAATTATATTAGGGATCGTGACTAGTTTGCTAATTTTCTCATATTTAAATGATCATACAAGAAAGAAAAATTCAAAAATAATATTCATAGGATTTTCTCAATTGTACTTTAGATGACATATAAGAAATCAACTTCAAATATATCGGAGTAAAATTTTGTTAGAAAGGTGAATTTCTTACTCCTAAAGTCCAATTTTTTTAGGCCTAAAAGAGTGGGACACTTTTGGGTGACTTTGACAAATAATCATATTTTTGGGATGCTAATTAAAATATAATGGGAAAATTTCACAAATAGTCACTAAAATAACTTAATTAGGCTAAATAACTATAGTTTGCTAATTATGATTCGTAGCTACATGTTAGAGGAAGGAGAGAGGCGAGCGAGAGTGGAGAGAGATGAATTGTATTTGTATATTTGTTGAATTGTATATGTATATATGTTAGATAATTGTATATATGTAACTGATATATATATTTGTATATCTGGCAAGCAAGATTGGAAAAGGGAGGAAAGAGGTGAGCGAGATTGGGAGAGGGAGGACAGAGGCGAGCGAGAGAGGGCAGAGAGTGGAGAAAGGAAAATTGTATTTGTATATATATAAAAGAGAAGAGAGGCGAGAGAGAAAAGGAGGAGAGAGGCACACGTAATTATAGCTAAAAAAAGGTTGCGAGTGGTAATTAATTCAAACTATAACTATGTTAGTTAATTAACTAGTGTATATTTGCTTATCCGCGTAATTTCTCCAAATATAATTGACATTTGTAAAGTAATTAAAACAATCACAACCTAAAAATGGTATAGATATTTACATTATTTTCCTCCTCCTAGTCCTTCTCATTGACAAGAAATTGAGTCGATCAGTAGCATTAATTACTTATCCATGCTCATAATTGAGAAAATTTAAATCCTCATAGAGTACAACAAATCAATTACTATGATTTTAAGAGAGCAAGCAAATTATACACTAGTTAAGATGCGAATTCAAAACTATAGTTTCACAACAAAATGAAAAAAAAGTACTTCCATTTCAATTTATTTGTCATATTTTTTTTTTACGACTTTTTAGTTTTAATTTTCCTTATAGTATATTTAATACCACAAAATTAAAAGACATTTGATATATCTTTAATTTAAAGCCTCAAGATTTAAAATTTTTCTTTACTTTCTTAAATTTCGTGGGATAAGGCACAAGTACCCACCTAGACTATGACCGAGATCACAGAGATACACCTTAACTAAACTAAGATCCTATTACCCCTTTGAACTCAACTTTTTTGTAATTTTGTACACCTTTTGACTTACGTGGCACACTCGGTGACTCCACGCAGTTGAGGCGCGTGGGAGATATTTGGGTGCCACGTAAGCCAAAAAGGTGTACAAAATTACAAAAAAAAAAAATGGGTTCAGGAGGCAATAGGACCTCAGTTTAGTTAAGGTGTGTCTCTGAGATTTCGATCATAGTCTAGGGGGCTACTTGTACCTCCCAATTTCGTGTCAAGTTAAAACAGGACAAATAAATCTTTTTGGATATACATAGTATAAGTTTTTAACGAAAGATATTCAACTGACCACCCTTCATTACCTGTGGCTATGCCCCGGATAGGATCATCTCCAAATCATCGCTAAACTTAGGTGTGTAAGTGGAACCTCGAGCCAAGTTTAGATGTCTCCGTGTGCACTTGACCTTGGTTATATCAGTAAGATATTATAATACCTGCATAAATCTTGCATTGGCTATACTATATTTGGTTAACCTTTGGATACTTGCATAAACTATAACATTATCCATGACACTTTGATTGTCATTTTTGTTACCCTCATATAAACTTGTTAAGTTCTTGTGCCTGCACCTCATAAAGTGAGTACATTCTTTCTCGTTCACCCTGTATTTTAATCATTATATAAAATTTGCATAAGTTATGCAAAAAAAATTGTGTATTTTTTATGTGGAGCTAAAGACATGAAATAAGAATACGGAGATTAAAATTATAAAATGACAAAAATAATCCTCTTCTATTAAACAATACACGTAGGCAATACATATACTTTAATTATCAGCTTACAAAATACAAATATGTTCTTTTAAAGGACAAATCAAGCTGTATTTGCCTCTTAATAAAATAAATAAGAATTAGTAAATGTTACAAAACATGGTTACAAAAGAATACCGTCCACCTTTTTCTTTTTGCACGGTTCATATATTCCACCGAATATCTGCTACCTCCTAGCTCCCACACAAGCACATGTACCGAGTAACTCTGTCTATTAAAGCTTACGCAGATGAGAAGAACTGAATTAGCATTTTTGTCACTGCTATGATTTGAACTAATACTATCCACCTTGACATGATGCTTTTCTTTGCAGCCAAGAGATCCAGGGACAATAGTATAGTCGATCCACAATATATCTAGAGAAGAGATTGAAAATTATGAAATGATCGGTTCAGCAAAGTTGCTTAAGAACAACTCAAAGGTACTGAAAGAACTCCAACTATTGCTTGCTAATTAACAGCTTCATATATTATATCGTTAGAAAGTTGCGATACACACAGATAAAAACTGAGGTGTTACCACTACCTCCTAGTTAGTTCGGAAATGAGGTGGTTGTACCATTTACCAGAACACTTCAGCCACCATTGCTGAATGAACCTTAAGAGAAAATGGCACAGGCATAATAGATCCATACCATATTCAAAGAACAAAGTATCTAGAACAATGCGAAAGGGCAGAAAGGTCTAGCAGAGGCATATTGTGAACTCTTAGAACCGTAAGTGAGGGATTATACAAACTCTACGATATAAAGTTCAAGTAGATAACATTAGTATATTTTGCTAAAACTGGTTCATAATTGCATTTCATATTTTAGAAGCAAGATAAGGTTGATCAATAACGTACAGTCGAGTATCACAAAAAACAACTATGCCGTGTTGAGCAGGAGATCAAGCTATATAAGGGCTTAAATTTGCCAAAAAGCATACATGAGATGATCAGGTATAGCAAATTTGCTGGCTTGGACCCAATACTATCAAAACCAAATTCAAATTTATCAATATGAAATTCAAGAAATCAAGACAAAAGAGAGAGCTGGCAGAGAAGCTCAAGCTTTGAGTTCCAGAATAGTGATTCCCTAAACAAAATTTTAAAAGGCATAAAATGACTCCACCCATGTTTTAAAAAAGATCAAAGATCAACCACATTGCAGAACCAATTTCAATTTGATCCCTGTCAGCAAAAGATAAGGTGTAAAAATATTTAGTACAGCAAAAACTTACCAGGAAAATATCTGGCCCTTCTCTTCAACCAACCTGAATATATTGCAGTTCCGCAGGAATCAAAACTGTGACCAAGATATGCCCACGAAGATTATATAGAAGCTTTGAAGAAATCCTTTCAGCCATCAATTGAAGAAATAAAAGTTGGATTTCACCATCAAGTTACAAACATCAACAATCAGGTCAGAGATTGCCAACACAAGGAGGAGGATCCCCTAGGTAATCTCACCAGCATTCCTTCTTGTTAAAGTCCAGTGTCCATACAAAGAAACCAATTGGAAAGGCAAACTATAAATTAGAATCAGAAATTTTAAGCTGGATTATAGAATTAGTTCATGAAATTGGGTCAGGCCAATTTAGGATCAAATTCTAGTTTTTGTGCAGTTTTCAGGACAACCAAACAGAAGATTTGGAATTGAAAACTCCTATTCTATTCTGGTTCCTCAATTATCGGAGCAAGAATTAAAACCACAATATTTCAGGTCTCAATCTTCAAATCCAAGAAATTCTTGACTACCAGGATTAACTTCGGAATATTTACTAGTAGTTCCCTATATGCTACCTAAGTAATTCCTAGTGCCCCCTCCCCAAAGTCCAAGTCATCACTACTTGATTCAATAGTATCCTCAAATTCAAATTAACTTAAAGACTGGTTGTCATCAGAACAACTATCATCAATTTCTGACAACTCAAAATCCGACAGATTAGATTCGGTTGCTGAATAGTTCTCCTCTCCTATCTCGGCATTTCGTTTTCCTCTTGTGCTTCTTGAATCATCAAGGATGGAGTAAGCACTCCTATTACTTGGGTCACCATATAGGGCAACATGTCTGTAGTAGAGTTCAAGTTCCTTCTCAGCAATGGCAATGAAACGTCTCACAGACTCTAGCGACTGCTCATATTTGGATTTTTCCAATGCCTGAAGAAAGAGAAATGACCAGTAATTCTTGCCATGGTTGAAACAAAATAGACAAAACAAAGATATAGGTAAATAGGACAGAGTCAAACAATATTAAAAGTCAAATCCTTATGCCATAAGTATAGTGAACTGATTCCCAAAGGAGCAGTAAACATGTGTGGAACAGAGTGTGGAACTAATAAATGTCTGTGAGAAGACAGTGATGGCATAAATGGTAAGTTAAGTATCCAAAGGCCTATTTGCAGAACAAGATCGCTATGCTTTTCAGGATATAAAGTAACAGATAATCCGAGTAAAATAAAAGTCATTTTTGGTGTACATCCCTGAGGAAAAAAAATGATGATCAAAGCTCACAAGTCACAACATTTAGTTTCAATTTCAAACTAAACAATAATCAATGAATTAAACATTCTGCAACCAAATCTCACAGTTCCAACCATCACCAAACAATTGCAAAAACCAACCCGGTCTTTTCGTGGAAATTTATGACAAATGAAGCAATAAAGAATGTTGATGGAAAAGGATGAAATTGCAAACTGTAATGGGGTTGGTGAAATGAAGGGTGTGGTTCTTTTGTGATGTACAGTGAATAATACAAGTCACAAAAGGGTAGGAGAGTGGCTGTTGAGGTGGATTTCAGATGATCTACCCTGATATATTAACCCAGCTGCATCTATGAGCCAGGTCAACAATAAGCTGTTTAACATGGATTCAGCTACAGGTATGTATAGGATATACAAATATGTTACGGGTACGTGAAGTCTTTGATGATTTTTAGAAAAAAATTAAATCATCCACACAAGTACCCACACCTATTGCATACCTTTTTGGCATAGGAAGATCGGGAAAATGAAGGATCCACGCATCAATCGAAAGAGAATGACAGTGAAAGCTGGTGGGAATGACTAGAGGTTGATGGTAGAAGGACTATGCACACTAAGACTTGAAAAAGTGGCGCATAAATGCATGATGAGAAGCAATTACTTGGTAATTAAAGAAATTTAGCTCTAACAAACTTACCTTCTTCTTCGACAGTGTATCAATAGGAGACATAATTTCGGGTTGCACATAATCCCTTCCTCTGTAAAAAACTATAGTATCATCTGCAATTATCTGAATTGGGATGCCGCCACTCAGTCTTGCAATTTCATCGGCATATTCTTGGACTTGACCAGGTTTGCATATGACTTTGACTGTTTCATGCTTTTTCCAATGTAAATGCATATTAAGAATAACACCTCCAAAGACTCCCCTTCTGCCAATTGGCACATAATTAGACCTTTTTTGCCCCATCTTTTTGATATAGAATCGTTCTTCACCAGTGAGAAAGTGTGGCTTAACCTCAGGACCTTGAACTTTGGAAACCTCATATCGCTTTAGTCTCTCAATTAACAGGGCTTCTTTGACTTTTGCCTGACCCAAACCAAAACATGTCAGCTTTTGTTAAAATAAAAAACTACATTGTTTTCGTATAGAAGTCAAATGGAAATGGGAATAAAACAAATCTTGGCTTCAATAAACACAAATATAAGGTGACCACACCAAATTCTTCACATACTTAAACCAGGAAAAAGGTAAGATAGATATAAAAAACCTTAACTACGAAATGTCTTCCATGCTTCAGTGAGGTAGCAACCACACAAACAGGCACACTTGCTGTAACTTGGTTTTCAGTAGATGACACAGAAGTTAAAAGTAATTAAAAGGTAAAGAGGTTCCTTTCTTTCTCCAGTTTCAAGAAAATAACTGTACTCAATAAGTATTTCCACGCTGAAATCATAGAGAAAATAGATCTTTGCAATTACTACTAAAAATCACAGCCAAGAAGATAAGGGAAAAAGGCAAATCCGGGTTCAATAATGCTTCTACAACCTCGCTCTAATATATGAGTATCAAATGAGAAGAAGTAATATAAAAGATTACTCAAGAAGTTTAACAATACAAACAAAGAACACATGTATAGATCTATTTGTCATTTTCCTCCAGCTTCCTATATCTTCCTTCCAACTTCCCCTTCTAATTTATTTTCTTGTCAACCAAATTGAAGAAAATAGGTTGAAGCTCATTCCCAAGATTCTTATAAATCCCCTGCCCAAGTTCTTCAATTCAGTTCATTCTTTATGCTATTGCAGATTATTAAGCTAATATAAAGATAACTATCATACTGGTCCAAATGGAATGGGATGGATGTCGAGAAGTCATACAGTCAAGACCAAATAGTTCGGGATTGAGCCATAGTTGTAGTGGTAATAGCTAAACACACAAGAACTACATCTCAATTCCAAACAAGTTGGGGTAGGTGATATAAATCCTCAGCAGCAGCAGCAGGAGTACTAATGGCAAAAATCAATCATTGGCTCCTAAGTAAAAAGGGAAAATCATTAGCTCACATTTTCTATCTTCTGCTTAATTCTTTCTTCAGCAGTGTCAAACTTCTGCTTCTTCTTCTTCCCCTTAAGACCAAGCCTTCTTGGATCCCTCTTATTTGCAGCATTTCTCTTCTTCTTCTCTCTCTTCCTTTGCAGCTTCAGCCTCTTCTTTGTCTTCCATTTCTCTTTCTTTGGAGCTTCCACTTCATGTGTCTCAAACTTGGGTTTCCCATCTTCTGTTATAACAAAATTCACACTTCCATGGCTAAAGTTCCTCAAGTCCCAACATGGGTTTTGTCGGATTAAGCTATTCTGAGGCACAAACCTTGACAAGTGCAAAAAGCTTTCTGGGTTTCCAAGAATTGGCCTGAATATAGAGACAATAGTGGGAAATAATCAAACCTAAATCAGACATACTCCAGATAATCAAAATTAACTAGAATAACAAGTGAAGAAATTTTTAAAAAGGCATAAGCTTTACCTGTAAGAGGTAGAGGAAGAGGATAGAGGCCTGCGAAGTGAAAGTAACGGAAGTCTTCGGAAACCTCGAAATAGAGGAATAGCCATACAATGTCGTTGTTTGCCTTCAACGGGGCTGGCGAGCTACTTCACGGCAACGGGGACAGTGAAGACCCTCAAAATTAGGCTATTTATCACGGGATACAAAATAAAAGGGAAATTCACCATGTAGACTAGAGCTGGCAAATGAGCGGGTCGAATTGAATATGGACAAGTTAGACAAAAACGGATGAATTATCCAACTTACTATATTTTATGGATAAATAATGGGTTGAGTGATGAATAATATGGGTATCCATCTTATCCAGCACCAGTTTCAGCAAACTTGATCCAATTCCAGCATATAGAAAAAAAACTACTAATCCGTTGAAGAGAAATAAGTATAACCTAAGGGAAATATAGTTAAAAAGAGGTTCAAACAGGCTAAATTTAGCATCCGCAGTTCTTGCGAAAATGAAAAAAAAAAGATTTCTTATGCTCGACAGCTCGAGGGTAGGTTCAAAATAGTACCTATGCACTGAACAATTTTGGTGCTTTAAGTTTGCCAAAAGTTAACACTTTTCGTCTCCGTAAAATGTTTAACAATCTATGTTCGTTAGATTTAACGCAAATTATGGGGAAAAGGTCATTCCACTAAATTTTGGTAAGTTTAAGTAGGAAAGTTCAAAGAACCATCATGAGGTACATTCGCCCATAAACCGTGGAGCACTCCAAGCTTCTTCTGAAGGTTTAGAAGTTGAGTTCTTATTGGATAACAACATTGGAGGAATGTTAATGGTTACTCCAAATGTTTGTAAGGTACTTTTGCAGAAATCAAGTTGCTGATTAAGGAAGTAATATTGGAGTTATGAAGACATAGAGTGATGGAACGAGTGTTTTAGATTATTAATTTTTTACTTCTAATTAAGAATAACTTTTTCTATTTTGAAGTGAAATTCATGAAAATTCATATCTTTTCTTTTGTTCCGGTTCTTGTCTGCTTCTGCTGCTGTGATATGTAAAATTCTGACTACACAAAGATAGTCATAACATATCTATGAAACTCGCATGTGTTACTCTAGAGCTGTATTTGCCGATCTTATTACATCTAATGCTCCACAACTTTATTAATTAACTACAATGACAAATTAGAATTGAAGTCCGAAAGTAAATCATTTTTATACTAAGAAATACATAGATTTCACTTACAAAGAGTAGAGTCGAAGAACAGTAAAAATTTATTTGTACTCTGTTCACACAAAACGTGTATAGATACATGTCATGTGTTTACACATAAACTTCTATCAATTAACCATGTTAAATATTTATTCTCATCTCATCAAAATCACTTAACCATGACTAATTAATTTAATTTGGTACAAACATAGAGTTTAGTATTTACCATGGAAAAATCTGGAGGTAAACAGTGTTAAAAGTGCATGTGATATTTTTCCTTAGCTAGTAGACTTTTGATTACTCTGCTTATCTTTGGGTCATATATAACGTTGTGACAAATTAGGAGATCAACGATGGTGTCACACATCATATTGGTGAGGGGCGGATGAAATGGAGACTCGCCTATGGATACTTGTCTGATAAAAAAGTACCACCAAAACTTAAAGGTAAATTCTGCAGAGTAGATGTTAGACCACTTTGTTGTATAGGGCGGAATGCTGACCAGTCAAGAACTCTCTTATTCAGAAGATGCAAGTTGCTAAAATGAGGATGTTGAAATAGATGTACGAGCCTACTAGGAGAGATAAGATTAAGAATGAGGATATTTGGAACAAGGTGGGAGTGGCCTCCGTGGTGGACAAGATGAGGGAAGCGAGACTGAAATTGTTTGGGCATGTTAAGAAGTGATGCGCAGATGTCCTAGCGAAAGGTGTGAGAGGTTGGTTATGGTGGTATGAGGAGAGATGGAGACATAGAGTAGGCTGGAGAAATATTGGGGAGAGGTGATTAGAACGGACATGACACAACTTCAACATACTGAGAACATAACCTTAGATAGGAGGGCATGGAGGTCGCAAAAAGTGCTAGTAGGTAGTTGAGTGTTGTCTCGCTTTTTGGCGGAATTAGGCTTGGTGAGAGTCTGGAGCACCGTGTCTGTCATAGTATTAACCTTATTCATGCAGTTTCTTGCTTTTGATATCCGTTGCCTATTGTGTTTTGGTTACCACATTATTTCGTTGTTGTTACTGTTTTTTTTAACTAAATGCTTTGTATTGCTTTCCATATTAGTTGCCATATTTTATTTTATTTTGAAACTGGTAACTTATATTAGTTGCCATATTTTCTTCACTGCCATACTTCTTTTTTGATTTACAAACACTTGAGCCAAGGGTCTTTCGAAAAATCTATCTACCTTCATGAGATGGGGTAAGGTCTGTGTATACTCTACCTCCCATACCCCACTTGAGGGATTACATTGGGTGTGTTGTTGCTATAACCAATTAGAAAAAGAAAAAATAACATTTCCATGTTCGGTTAGTACCCGTAGGAACCAAGCCTAATGTATTAGAGTTGTCAAGTGAGTTAAAAAGAAATCCATTTTGTTCCTTCTAAGTTTTTATCCACTACAATTCTTAACATAAGATAACTTTAGTCCAAATTTCGTAGTTCCTAATAGAAATATCAAGACTCATAGTTCCCCAATACATTTTTGTACAGGGTATACTTAAAAGTCCAAACTGGATTACTTTATTAAAATGGAAAATGAAACAGCAACTTGATTAAATTGACAGGCAGGATTTGCAGTGGGAGAATTCCAGTGTGACAATTCGTCGAGCACCTCATGTGCACAACATATTTAACGCAGCGTGTACAAATAAAAGAGATCATGTACCTTCCCAAATTTCGGGATTTATAGTTCGGTATAGCAGTTAATCATTGAGAAGCCTAACATGAGGAAGCAAATCAAAACAGGAGCTCAGCATTTTCACCGATTCACAGACCCTATTTTCGAATTACCATGGACCTAGGGAAACATGGATGGGGGCCATCGCAGGGAAAGAGACGATATATGAAGAAGAAGGGAAGAGAGAAAACTCACCGGAGTTATGGTGGTGATGGAGTCGCAGGCGCGATGGTGGTGGCAGTTGTGTTTATGTGTTTAAAATGGCGAGTGGTTTCATTTTTACGCGAATTCGTCGGTTTGAAGTCTACTAGTAAAATCTTTTAGGGCCGGTTTGGAAAGTCTCATAATTAGATTTGGTGTAATTGGGCGTAATTACATTTTCTAATTTGTTTGGATGGTCATGTAATTATTTGATTAGCACATAATTTGATGTAATTGGTCGGATAATTACTCTCCAATTATCAAAGCGGAATGTGAATTGCATGGTGTAATTGGGCGTAATTACATTTTCTAATTTGTTTGGATGGTCATGTAATTATTTGATTAGCACGTAATTTGGTGTAATTGGTCGGATAATTACACTCTCCAATTATCAAAGCGAAATGTGAATTGCATGGTGTAATTTCTTCTTTTTATTTTTTCGTTTTAATTTATTTTCTATTCTATCATTTTTTTTAAAAGTTATTTTTATTATTCTAAATTTTTTATATTTTATGTCATATTTATTTATTTTACATAATTTTGTTAGTATTCTAATTTTTAAATTAAAGTAGAATTTATTTGTTGAGTAAGATTTAGATTTACGTTTTTTGTTCTTTTAAATCCATAAAATGTTGAAATTTGACATAAGAGTATATGTTAAATTTTTTGTTTTGAATTTAGAATTTATGTTATATTTTTAGGTTTATTTGTTTTAGCAGTATTGACATAAGAATTTAGGTGTGTCGCTGGAATTTTGGTCATAGTTTAGGGGGATAATAGGATCCTAATTAAATTTAGCTATGTCGGTGAAATTTCGATCATAATTTAGGATGATACTTATGCTTTATCCCCGTTAATTATAATGACATAACTTTGCATCAAATTGAAATTGGTTCTGTATTAAAGATACTTTGAGTTCTCTTTCAACCATCAGATGGAATCATGTTGGTGACTTTTATTGTAGATACTTAGACTTTCTGCTCAAATTAAGTTCAATGACAAGGTAACAATTTGCTAGATATATTTAATTATATTGTAGTTACTTTCTTGAAATTTGTAATTGATGCACATATGTTACTCTTCTAGGACACTTGTCTAATTTGAGCAGAAAGGGAATATGATAAGGTCTTAACCCAGAACGTATTATATATGATGTTAAAAGGCTCATTGAATGTGGAGTTGATTGCTTTATCCTTCTACAAGAGAATGATGTGGTTTGTTGTAAGTAGTATATCCTTTCATGAAGTTGATAGAAAATTAGGAACTTCTATCAACACTATGCTCTCCATATTTTTTTCATGTTTTTGCTCGTTTTATATATATATATAAAACTAACTTGTGATGGAATATTTCTTTTCTTTTAACTCTTCAAGTTTGAAAACAAGAAAATAAATAAAAATAAAGATAATTTTTATTTTATTTTTCCCTTTAACATGAATTACAGAATCTCCAAATCACTTCTTAAGATTTGAATTCATTATTTTTTGGATAAGGCACAAGTATCCACTATGACCGAAATTTTAGAGACACATCTCAACTAAACTAAAACTTTGTTACCTGAACCCATTTTTTTTGGTAATTTTGTACTTTTAACTTACGTGGCATCTAAAAAATCTCCCCCGCACCTCAACTATGTGGAGTAACAGAGTATGTCACGTAAGCCAAAAGATATATAAAATTATATAAAAAAATGAATTCGAAATAATAAGACTTTAATTTAATTAAATTGTGTCTTGAGATTTTGGTCATAGACCACTGATATTGTTATGAGTTAATGGAAGAACTGCTCAAGAATACTTGAAATTCTTTGACATGATTCTTGCTCTATCTTTGTATTTTGTTCACTAATGAGTTAATCCTAAAGAACATATTCTAAATATATTCTTTTAGGATTAACTCATTAGTGATAGGAACAGAATACAAAGATTGAGTAATTAAACTTCTAATCCAACATCCTAAAGAAAAGTGCTTTCGAAAAAAAAAACAATTTGTCTTTTAAGTAAATTGTGTTTGGCTAATCTTTTTTAAAAAAGTGTTTTTGAGAGTTAAATTACGAAAAAGAATAAGTATTAATGTATTTTAATATTAAAATTATTTTAAATATCTATTACAAAATTTATAATTAAATTATAATGTACATATTCAAATTTTAATCAATATTATAAATAAATAAATAAGTCCTTCTGTTTTCAATCCTACAAAAATATTGTGTTACCTTTATTTCTAATTTTGTAAAATAATATATAAAATAGTAAATAGTAAATAGTAATTTATAAACATCCAATAAAAAAAATATTATATGAAAATAAAAATAAAATTCTTGAAGGAAACTTATGAGATACATATGCTTCTGCTTTTTTTTAAAAAGCATAATTTTTTAGCTTCTTCCAATCGCAAAAAAAACTACTTCTGCTTTTATTTAAAAACAGTTTTAAAGATTTGCCAAATACCTTATTTTTCAAAAAAATGCTTTTTTTATGAAACAAATATTTTTAGTCTCCCAACGACAATGTCAAACAAGCTTTAAGTCACTAATGTATTTAAGCCGCACTTGCCTAGCTCCTTCCCTATAAATACATGCGTACATATAATTTGGGCAATTATTATATTAAATCATTTGAACAACTACTACTTCCCTCCTTAATTTCATTTACCACAACACTATTATTATTCCATTCCTAAAATGAGTAACAAAGAATCATCACCAATAATCAACAATTTGGTGGAAATGGAGGAAGAAGTACTCAAAATTCTTTCTTGGAACAAATCTGTTCTATATCAGTGGGAAGGTTTTTGGTGCAATCCTTCTATTATGAAGGCAGCCGTGGACCTAAAGGCAACCTTCAAAACATATCCTAATGATGTTCTCTTGGCATCTTCCATGAAAACAGGTTTTTGTTGGGCCGTTAGGGATGGGGAAGAAACAATTAGCGTGAAATTTCATTTATGGAGCTTATTTTTTCTATTCTCATTACATAAGTAATTATTTTGATTTTCAAGATCTATCTTAGAAAAAATATTTGTCAATTTTTTTTGACTAATCAGACATGAAAAATTAATTGAAAAATATACCAAATACACACATTGTGAATATAGTTCTAAAAGATTTAGAATGTGGTATTTCCTTGTGAGTTTTTTGTTGGGCGTATAACATTTAAAAATTGGAAAAAGTGTCTGAAATATATCTGAATTTTGATCGAAATTGCTATGACAATCCCAAACTTTGGGTAGGACCTATTATCCCCTGCACTATTTAATAGTGTATTTTAAAGATATATAAGTGCCCAGCTGGACAAGTTACTATTTATAATGATGTAATTTTTTATCCAATAGTTGGATGAATGGCATTTTTGAACCTTTTCCAATAGGTTAAGAGCATTTTTGACCCTTTACCCTTTTAAAATTAGTGTTTGACCATGAAAAATTCAAATATAATTTAAAATTGTATTCGGAATTTGACAAAACTCCTAAAATCTTGTTTTCACTTTCATTTTTTTCATTTTCGAATTTATTTTGTTTTCAAAAAATTCTAAATCTTTTAATTTTCATGAAATATCCTCATTTAAATTATATTTCATGTTCAAATAATATTTTATATTTTAAAAGAAATATATTTAAATCCTAAATATTAAGCCGGAAAAACTATGACCAAACACAATTTCTACTTTCGAAAGCAAAGGTTCTTTTTGTAGATTTTTTTTTCTCTCTTAAAGTTATAGGTTAGTGGGTTCTACCCATATCATTAAATGTAACCACAAATAATTGATGAGATTTTTCTTGGTTGTCAATCAATGAGTTGAATTATTTTTTTCAAAATATCTATTTGTATTATAAAAGAAAGCTCAGAATAATATAATATAATATAATAATAAGAAGAAGACAAGAAGTATAGATAGAAGAAATAACTTTTCTTATATTCAAGTGTGTCTTTCAAATGGTGAGCGATATCTATATTTATAGTGTGAGATATCACTCCCAATGGTCACCAAATTAGTAGATATATGCTTATCTCTAAATGTTCTTATCACCTTGGAAGCACCCATACATGAATTGAATTAATTTTTGGATAAATCTAATGGACAATCCACATAATACATTGGATTTATAACACCCCCCCTTGGATGTCCATAGATAATGTGCCTTGTTAAAAACTTTACTAGGAAAAATCCAGTGGGAAAAAGCCTAGTGAAGGAAAAAGCCCAGTGAAGGAAAAAGAGTACACACATCTCATAATACGCTTTAAATGTTGCCTCCTTAAAAACCTTACCAGAAAAACCCAACTTAAGACAAAACCATGGTTAAGGAAAAGAGTACAACGCGTATTTCACTCTCCCTGATGAAAGCTTCACTTGATATCTCGGAGACGACGCATTCCAATCTTGTATCTCAACTTCTCAAACGTTGATGTTGGCAATGCCTTAGTGAATAAATCGGCAAGATTATCACTTGAGTGGATCTGTTGAACTTCTATCTCACCATTTTGTTGAAGATCATGTGTGAAAAAAAAACTTTGGTGAAATGTGTTTTGTCCGGTCTCCTTTGATATATCCTCCTTTCAATTGAGCTATACATGCAACATTATTTTCGCACATTGTGGTCGGTATATTCTTTTTCAAAGAAAAATCACACATTTCTTGAATATGGTGGGTCATTGATCTCAACCAGACGCACACTCGACTTGCTTCATGGATGGCTATTATTTTTGCATGATTTAAAGATGTGGCTACCAACGTTTGCTTCATTGACCGTCAAGATATTGTTGTGCCTCCACATGTAAACAAATAGCCTGGTTGAGACCGAGCTTTATGCGGATCAGATAAATATCTTGCATCTGCGTAACCAATCAGTTCTGACTTGGATTCATCGGAATAGAATAAGCCCATGTCCATGGTCCCTCGAAGATATCTAAGTATGTGTTTAACACCATTCTAGTGTCTCTTTATTGGGGAGGAACTGAATCTTGCCTGTAAACTCACTGCAAACCAGATATCTGGTCGAGTATTGTTAGCAAGGTACATTAGTGCCCCGATTGCACTAAGATATGGAGTTTCATCACAAGAAGCTCTTCATCCTTCTCTTGAGGTCGAAATGTATCTGTATTGACGTCAAACGATCTTACCACAATAGGGGTAATCAATGGATGTGATTTATCCATGTAAAATAACTTTAAAATCTTTTTTGTGTATGTTGATTTATGGACAAGTATTCCATTTGACAAATTTTCAGTCTGTAGGCCAAGACAAAATTTTGTCTTGCCGAGATCTTTCATTTCAAATTCCCTTTTCAGACACTCAACGACTTCTAAAAGCTCTTTACGAGTGCCAATGATGTTCAAGTCATCAACATACATGGCTATTATAACAAATTCAGATTTTGACCGTTTAATGAAAATGCAAGGACAAATTGGATTATTTTTGTATCCTTCCTTTAGCAAAGACGATTGTACCATATCCTCCATGACTATTTCAATCCATATAAAGACTTTTGTAGCTTTATTGAACAAGTTTCTCTTGAACCTCTGTATGCTTCAGGAATTTTCATAAAAATGTTGTGGTCCAATGAGCCATATAGATAGGCTGTAACAACATCCATCAAGCGCATTTCAAGATTTTCATGAACTGCCAGATTTATTTGATACCTGAAGGTGATTGCATCCACCACAGGAGAATATGTCTCTATGTAATCAATGCCAGGTCTTTGAGAAAAACCTTAAGCCACAAGTCAGACTTTATATCTCACGACTTCACCTTTTTCATTTCTTTTTCGCACAAAAACTCATTTGTACCCCACTGGCTTAATACCTTCAGGTGTTCGGATTATTGGTCCGAAAACTTCACGTTTTTCTAGTGAAGTCAATTCTACTTGAATTGCGTCCTTTCATTTAGGCTAATTATTTCTCTGTCTACATTGGTCGAAAGATTTTGGCTCAAAATCTTCATCTTGTTGCATTATTTCAACAGCAACATTATAGGCAAACATGTTGTCAATCACAATATTATTTCGGTTCCACCTCTTTCTCGTCGAGACATAACTCATTGAAATTTCTTTATTCTTATTATTTTCATAAATGTCACACCCCGAGCCTACACCCTGGGTGTGGCTGGCACTCGAGAACTATTGTTGGCCCCAATAGAATCCTTGGCCTGACTCAACTCATAGCGGAAGACTTACTCAACAATAAAATAAATCAAAAGATAAACTTATGTAATAAACTCAGAATGTTTTAAAGGAACATTCAACTAGCCAAAGTGGCAACTCAAGTCTTAGACATCAATAACTGAAATGAACAAGACTAATGAACTATAACTATCTATCTATGAAGCCTCTAATACTATGAGGGATGTCGGGACAAGACCCCCGTGTTATGTCGTAATTTGACTATCTTTAAAAAAAATCACTTTTTGAAATGTTCTAAGTATAAAACAATTTGAGAAAAATACTTAGAAAAGAGTCGCCACTTAATTTTTTAAAGAAATTAAGAAAAACTTAACTCTAACAGATTAAGTCTTTAAAAATTTAGAGAAAATGGGTAAGAGGTTCTCATTTACACTTCAAGAAGGTTTTTAAAGCATTTGAAGTGCCTGCTAACACGCGGTTATCCTACGACTTGGTTAGAATATATTTTGACTATTTTTTAGAAAAATGATTATAAGAATAATTTATAATATTAACTTGAAAAAATAGTTAAACAAAGAATAATTTTTGATTTTTAAGAAAAGGGAACCTTAATTGAAACATTTGAATTAAAGACAAGTGATTAGATTTTTAACAGAAACTAGATTAATTAAAAAAAAAAAATTGAATCATTTTTATAAATTATAATTTGAACCAATTTGGTCAATTAAAACATGAAAACTATTTAAAATTAATTGAAGAATAAGTAAAAAGTTTTGACTAAATATATTCAATAAAAGTATAAGAGTTGATAAAAATAAATTTTATTAAAATAAACTAACATAAAGAATATGGTTCGTCTTTTGGGGATTTCAATTAAGTTAAACCAAATCAAATAAAAGGTTAGAGTATAAACAAATAACAATAAGCAAATAATGATAAAGAAGGAAGAAATAATTCCAAACTTGTGTCTTTGGCCCAAATTCAAATTTTCTTGGGCTTGGCCCAAACCTGTCCTAAACTCTAAATAAAGTGCTGCATAATTTGGGCCCTTTTTAGCCCATTTTTGTTACGAAATCTATCCATTTTAGTCCCCTTTGGACTGCTGTAGCGTTTGAGCTTTTTTAGCTCATTCTCGCCCTTGTATCACAGTGTATACAACAGTGTATCACAGTGTATATTTTTCTGCTTTATTTGCTTCCAATTGCCTAGTTTCAGCTTCCCTTTCGTTCGGATGAATGATGAGGCTGACTCGATAAAGAAGTGTTGGGTTTCAACCAACTCCGAAGAATGCAACAGATAAATGGAGTCCAAAATGGACACAGGGAGAGAGAGATTCATGCAAGAAAAAAGAAAAGGATAGGATTAATGTTCATGGCAATGCGTAAAAAATATACAATGTGACATTTTTAATTTATGATAACAAAGGAGAGAGTGATCAACAGTGATGGTATTCAAGAAATGAAAGAGCATATTTCATTTAAGGAAACACTAACAACATGCTTGCATATATAATTGAACAAAAGTCATTGTTGACTAATTCAACCATAAGAAAAAAAAATAGAAATGAATTACTAGGTATCAAACAAACAATTACGGTCCATTTTAATTTTAACAGTACTAAGAAAACTAAGCATGGAGGACTTTAAAACATGGATAGAAAATAAAGTTCTAACACTAAACTGTCAAAAGTAGTCTAAGCCAAGAGAAATTTCAAGACACATACATGTACACATAAAAAAAAAACAAATGGTCATTTGCAGATTCCTAATAACGCAAAGAGACAAACCAGTAGATGTAAATTCCAAAATTTCAAGAAACAAGACAATATCTTGGAGATGAAATCAATACAAAGACGTGAGAGATAGAATCAACAAGACTAAAACAAGAAAAGCAAAGTTTAAATATATCTCCGCATTCTGGACAAAACCATAGGGATGTAAATCATCATATAAGCACGAACACGATCCGAGCTATTTTTAGCCAATAACAAAACATGAAACCATAATCGAAGACCAGCTCAAATCAATAAAGCTTTATGTCACGACCCAGGAATACCCCCTAGATGTAACACGGCGTATAGAATCCCGCAGGACTCCACACAAGCCTCTTAGTCCTCATAACATAAGTAAATAGAATAATGAGAGAAAACGCATTTCAAGTCTAAAGAGTTTTTCATAAACGAAAGCGGAAGTCTAGACACTTTGTCTCAACATAACCATCTATTACAATTTTTTAATGAAATAGGGCCTAGCCCATACAACATGTCCAAAAGGGAAAGTACATGAAAGAAACTAAACATAAGGAAATCCGTCCTCGAACCATGAGGACTCACCAAGCTCGGGAAAACACTCAAATCCAAGCTCTAGCCACAAGAATGATCACCTCGAGAACCGGACCCTACGCTTGGAGAAAATGTAGGAAAAGTAGGCGTTAGTACAAAATACACTAAGTATGATAGCCATGCATAAAAACACTTAAAACATGCTAAAAAGGACATTTTATTTGAAAGCATGTAATTTGTTAAGTTAAACGATTTAAGAGTTTAATGAGCATAAGTCATAAAACATAGCCAACATAATCATCATCATCTTACAAGCCTTTGAAAACTCATATACAAAGCTTATTGAGTAACCATAGTTCATAATTCATATTCTTATTGTGGGAATAAACCTTAACCGACATGAGACCATGTGAGCTTAACATGGAATTCGGTGTTACCCACACCGAAAAGGGTTGTCCTACTTGCCTAAGGTAGGACCATACTTTTAGCTTAGGTGGATCCACTAGCTAAATAACCTATGAGGGCACATAGTTTATGGGATAAGGAGATCGCTTCTAGAAATCCGGACTCAACTAGCGTAAAAGGTCTCCATCTCATGAGACATACTTTGGGAACCCGGACTCAACTAGTGTAAAAGGATCCCATTGGGAAGTGGGACTCAACTAGTGTAAAAGCTTCCATTTCATATACAATATCCACTCGGTGCTAAGCATTAATTCCCATGGAGTACTTATTAAGTCTTGACTTAATTCATATTCATGGAAGAATGTCTTGACACTCAATCCATGCTTAATTCATAAGATATCTCTTATATCATGCGTGAGAATAACCTTTCACCGTCCATGTCTACATACAAGTCTTAGATTCAATTAGGTGAGAAAACCTTTCAATCTTAGAATCTTCACTATGTGAGAAAACCTTTCACATCATATCATATTCATGCACAAGTGTGTATATGAGAATATCCTTTCAACAATACAACAACTACATCATAATCATAAACACTTCACTCTCAAAGTGTTCATAAAGCATTTACATAGACTTCATAGAACATACATAATTCTCATACTTTTCCCTTTCAAGGTTCAAAACTCACTTTCAATCAACACATCTAGAATTCATACATTAGACATGGATATCATTATAATTCAAGTAACCCAATCACTACACACATAATTTCATAACATTCCTCTTTCATCAACAAAGACCCACTTCATAAGACCACAATTGAGAAGTATGGAAATTTCATGGGTTCTTAGGGATACATCATAAAAAGTATAGAAAATCACCAATTCATGCTTAATATAACATAATTCAATCATTAGAATCAAGTTTGAAGGGAACCCATGACTTTGGAATCAAACCCTAACTTTTGAGGATTTCTATCTTTTGAAATTGGAATTTTGAAGTGACTACATGGATGAAAGCTACCATACCTTAACAACAAAGCCCAATAAATTTGATGTGAAGAACCTTTCCTCTTGAAACTCTGGCTCCAACTTCCTTCTTTTTCTTCTTTGAGTTCTAGAGAGAGAATATTTTTTGGGGAAGATAAACTTTGGGAATTGATTTGGGTTTTGGAAATAATGAGTTGAATGGGTGGAATTTTGGGTTAAAAATGACTTATATAGTGACCCTACGTTAAGGCAAAATGACCTCACTTAATTGGGATTAAAGCCGTATTTACCCAAAACACCCTTCACTTTAAGTGAGCTCCCCAGGTCTCACGAGGGGCTCCACGAGCCATGGTCATGACCATGAGCCATGGTCCCCTTCGTGGACTTGAGGCAGTGGCTAGGCAACAAGTGCCTTTAGCCCACAAGCCCAAGGCATCTTCACGAGGGGCTCCACGAGCCTTGGTGCTTGCCACGAGCCGTGGTCCCTCTCGTGGGCCTTGAGGCAGTGACTTGCCACTTCCTCTCCACCCTCACACAACCAACTCCCCTTCACGAGCCTTTCCACGAGCCGTGGTCTTCACCATGAACCATGAAGTGGCTCGTGAAGAGGAGGAACTTTTGGGCAGATTTGGGGAGGCTACTGCCTAGCCCACCATGAGCCTTACCAAGGGCCGTGGTCTTGACCACGAGCCGTGGTGGTGGGCATGGTAGATGGGTCAGTGCCTACTCCAAGGTAAGCTGCCCTAGCCCACTCCCTTGGCCCTTGCCCTTCTTCCTTGATGTTAACCCTCACGTTTAGCTCTAGTTTAGCCTACTAATTTCTGGAGTGTTACACTTTACATACACAAATAAACTGATGATTAGAAAGAGATCGATAATCTTAACAACAAACAGGGAAAATAGACATGAACAAGACTTTAAGCCAACTTGAACAGATGAAAAAATCAGTGAACAAATATGAACTTAGGCCGTGAATTTAGGCAAGACTCTCGACAACAAGTCCTAACAAAACAAACAAAAACACTCCTCGAGTTTATGATTGATATATTAGCAGGATGAGAGCCTTCAAACAAAAGCTAAAAAACACAAATTGGATACATAAGCAGGGAATATAGAAGAACTGAAAAGCTAGAAGATTACCTTTTCTGGAGCAGGAACTGGGACGACGATCTTGAAGGTGACTAACTCACACCACCAACCGAGATGAGCTCTGGTGAACTGTTCGGAAATAACAGAGGAAATCTACAAAATTCTTAAACCTGAAATGTTATTTTAGCTATCCAACACTCTTATTTCTTAATGAAAATTCTCTATTTTTTCCCCTCTCCCCTTCTCCAAACTTCTCTTCTTCTCCCAAGACTTGGAGAGAAAACGAATTTAAATAAATGAAACTAGGGCTGATTTTTTGAGGGGGACAACGGGTAGATTTTTCAATTCATATGCCCTTTTTCGAGGCAACAGTGAAAGGGGATGGGAAATCTGAAAAAAGGGGAAAAGGGGATGGGGACGCGACTGATGTTGACTGGCGCCGCTGCTTTTCTGGGTTTGCTGGGATTTTCTGGGTTCGTGATTGAGGTTCTGGGTTTTGCTCACTGGTTCATTGAAGAAGAAGAAGAAGGGTAGCGTGTATGGGTGGGGTCGTTGTACGCGTTGTATTGTACGCTGGTTTTGTTGGAAAAAGAATTGGGGTTTTTATTGGAATGGGCTTGGGTTTGGTTAATTTGGCATTGCTGATGGTAAATTGTATGGGCCAAGAAAATGGGCCAAAATTGGTCTAAATAGTCCAAGAAGTGGAGAAATATATTGGTTGTATTTGAACTTGAAAAATAAACAAATGAATTACAAATTTGGCCAAGTGAAGTTAATGACATAGGCG
Source organism: Solanum etuberosum (assembly GCA_029582245.1). NCBI lineage: Eukaryota > Viridiplantae > Streptophyta > Magnoliopsida > Solanales > Solanaceae > Solanum > Solanum etuberosum. The sequence continues at coordinate 17,620 of JAJONR010004073.1, read as the reverse complement.
ATTTGAATTAATTGCTGAATTCGACTAAACATTAAATAAGATTAATTAATTAACGGGCTTCTTAATCTTAACGAAATAAAGTAATTAACTTAATTATAAACTAATTATTTCAAAAAATATAAACTATTATATAACTAAACTAATTAACCAAATATTTAAGTAAAACTAAACTCCTTTTGAGACGATTTTCAAATATCATAAAATGTACTAATTACATACAAAATTATATAGAATATATATATTAGTTTAAAAATCATAAAAATGACTAAATTACTTAAAATGACTTGGAAAATATTTTGAATTTTATAAAGTCAATTATTTCAAATCGTTTGAAATTAAAGAAGCTCGATGATTAATCTATATTGTGGAGGTCCAAAATTGGGTGTCAACACCTCGATCATCCTAACAAACTGAAATGACAAAGCAATATAAAAGGGATCCTCCGAAAAGCAAGGAGGCTCACCAAATGACTCTGAAGCTCAACTGGATCAACGAAGCACTGGATGCTGATCCTGGTTACCTGTATCTGCATCATAAAATATGTAGGCTAAATGGCGTCAGTACATGGAATGTTCGAGCATGTGAGGGGAAATCTAAACAAGACATAAGCTTGAACTGGAACTGAAAGAAACACTTACCTCGTCTCAACTCAACTCATCTCAATGTAAAGCAGTAATAAAGATGCAATATAAAGAAAAGCTTTAAAACATGTAGATAACAACTCAGTGTATTGAAAGACAAAAATAATAACTTAGTTTTGTATATGAAAATACAAGTAACTCTGTGGGAGACTCTAACAGACAATCATCACTATGAGCTATGTGATGATACATCGTCTCGCCCACGCTGCCAGAACTGTCCTATACTTTGCCGGGGTATAGAACTCCTCAACTAAGTGGATCCAATAAGTTATTCTTAAAAGCATTAATGAATCATCTAAAAAGTATGACCCTTTCTACCCACGTTGGCTACATGGTTTATGGAGACTTTGAGTTATCTGAACTCGTCCCCATATCGGTGCTCAATACTACTCCCAAAATGTAACTAACTCTTATGTTTAAAAACATAACTCTTTCTCTGTGGTTTGAGATTATTACTCAAAAATCTATCTATTAAAAGAGATGGTACTCGGAACTGGTCATGAAAACTCTTTTTGGAAATTGGTGTTTCCTCTCATCTTAAATGTGAAAACATTTACACTTTGGGAATACTTAGTTCGCATATAACATTTAAAGAAAATGAACTCGGCTCTACTCTTTCTCAAACTCGATGCTTAAGTCTTAAAATAAGTTTAAAACAATTGAAAAAGACTTTTGAAAAGACTCCAAGAAACTCTCTAGACTTGACTCTTAGCTCTACCTTGAATTTGAATTATGGATTCAAGGGTTATGATCTCATGTTATGGATGATCTCATGATTTTTAGACGTACCTTAGAGTGTAGAAATCAACTAGAAAACATAGGTACGATTCGAGGGAACTCAAACGGAAAGAAGTGGGAAAGGGTAGAGGACCTGGCGACCCTGGCGTACTGAGTGGCGCAGGGCGCCAAACCCTGAACTACAGAAGGAAAGTAGTGGCGTACTAGTGGCGTGGCGCCCCAGAGCCAAAACTATAGAAGGAAAGTGGTGGCGTACTGAGTGGCGTGGTGCCCCACCCCTTTTCCCAGAAAACTTGACGAATTTTCTTACTCGTTTTTTGACCCTAATTTATCTAGAATCAAATGGTATCTTCCCCAATCACTTAGATTCGAATACCCAACCATAGTGTACAAGAAGCTACTAAAAAAAACCTTAAAACTCATACGATTATCTCAAGAACACATCAAAACTTCAATAATCAAGATTTTGAAGGAAACTTCAACAAAACTCATCAAGAACTCAAATCCTTTACTTTCAAGAACGAAAATACGCTGAATTAATCATGATTGACACGTGGGTGAACGAACCCAACTCTATGTGAACTCACATACCTCTTAGGGATCAAACCCTTGGCAAAATCCGCGATGAAACTTCAAGAACTTGACGAAATCTTGACCTTTCTCCTCTTTTCTCCTCTTTTCTTTTCTTGAATTCTTTTCTAAAACCCTAGCCTGAATTATGATGGTGTAAACTGAACCAAATCAGTTTAGACCCATAATTAATTACTAAAAATGAAATAATTCTGATAGGGTAAGAAAAAGACCAAAATACCCCTCTTAAATCCGGGTAGCTTTCCTTAACTAGACAACCCAATTTCAAACGGACATATCTCCCTCATACTAGCTCAAAAATTAGCAAACTTGGTGGCGTTGGAAAAAGGATTCCAAGAGCTTTCATTTGATATCTTATGGGCCACCTAACTCATACTGAAAGTTATGGTCGTTCGAAGTTGACCCAAAACTCATACTTAGCCTAACTTGCAAAAATTTCCAATTTTCCTATTTCCAATTTAGTTCTTTCTAATTCTAGTTCTTTCAAAAACCGAGGTGTTACAATATATCCCCCTTGGGAACATTCGTCCTCGAATGAGATTACTATAAGTAGAATAAGGGTGTAACATCTAACATTCGGCTCAAACACCCAACATGCAATTTATAACACAACATGTCGACTTAAAATAAATGCCAAGAGAAGGATTAGTACCTTAATTTGGAATTTCTTCGGACTCAAAGAGATGTGGGTATCTCTTCTTCATATCCTCCTCAGCTTCCCAAGTAGCTTCCTCAACAAACTGATTTCCCCACAGAACCTTGACCGATGCTACCTCCTTGGTCCTCAACTTGCGAACATGGCGATCTAGAATCTGAACAGGAATCTCCTCATAAGATAAGCTATCCTTATTACCAATATCTTCAGTAGGTATGATAAGTGAAGGATCGCCCATACACTTCTTCAACATAGAAATGTGAAATACTGAATGAACCGCTGCTAGCTCTTGCGGTAGCTCTAACTCATAAGCCACGTTATCGATCCCCTTGGATATTCTGTAAGGACCAATATATTGGGGACTAAGCTTCCCCTTTTTACCAAATCTCATTTCACCCTTCATGGGTGAAACCTTCAAATAAAACCAATCATCTACTTCAAACTCTAAGTCTCTTCTCTTAACATCTGTGTAGGATTTCTGACGACTCTACGCTGTCTTCAATCTCTCTTGAATAATCTTCACTTTCTCCATAGCTTGATGAACTAAGTCTGGTTCTATCAACTTAGCTTCACCAACTTCAAACCATCCAATAGGAGATCTGCAGCGTCTCCGATAAAGATCCTCATAAGGAGCCATCTGGATGCTAGAGTGATAACTATTGTTCTAAGCAAATTCTATGAGAGGTAAGTGATCATCCCAATTACCTTTGAAATAGATCACACACGCCCTCAACATATCCTCTAAAGTCTGAATTGTGGGCTCCGCTTGACTATATGTCTGAGGATGAAAAGCAGTACTCAAATTTACCTTGGAACCCAAACCTTTCTGGAAAGACTTCCAAAATTGTGCGGTGAATTACGCACCTCTATCTGAAATGATGGACAACGAAACTTTATGATATCTGACTACCTCTTGAATATATAACTTAGCATAATCTTCTGCTGAATGAGTAGTCTTTACCGGTAAGAAATGGGCTGATTTAGTCATTCGATCTACAATCACCCAAATCGAATCATGCTGTCTGCGAGACCGTGGTAAACCTGTAATGAATTCCATATTGATCATCTCCCACTTCCATTCTGGAAGATCTATATTCTGAGTTATACTACCAGGCCTATGGTGCTTTACCTTGACTTGTTGGCAATTCGGACACTTAGCAATGAATCTGCAATGCCCTTCTTCATACTACTCCACCAATAGACTTTTCTCAAGTCGTGATACATCTTTGTGGAACCCAGATGGATAGAATATCTGGAGCTATGAGCTTCCTCCATGATCCTTTCTTGGAGTTCATCTACCTTTGGTACATACACTCTACCTTGATATCTCAATACACCATCTCCCCCTTGTTCAAAATTCATCACTTTTTGCTTATGAACATTTGCCTTTAATTCAAGTAAAATAGGGTCTTGGTCTTGTTTCTCTTTCACTTCAGACACTAATGATGATTCAGCCCCATTCATCACCACTACTCCTCCTTCATTGGAATCCATTAATCGGACTCCTAATCGTGCAAGTCTATGCACATCTTTTGCTAATTCTTTCTTGTCCTCCTCAACATGGGAAGTACTTCCCATAGACAACCTGCTTAAAGCATCTGCAACAATATTAGCTTTACCTGGGTGATAGAGGATACTCATGTCATAATCTTTGAGTAACTCTAACCACCTCATCTGCCTTAGATTAATCTCTTTCTGGCTAAACACATACTGAAGACTTTTGTGGTCGGTGAACACATCTACATGAACACCATAAAGGTAGTGACGTCATATTTTCAAAGCGAATACTACAACATCCAACTCTAGATCATGGGTTGGGTAATTCTTCTCGTGAATCTTAAGTTGTCTGGAGGTATAAGCTATGACTTTGCCATTTTGCATTAATACGCAACCCAAACCAACTCTGGATGCATCACAATACCCAACAAAACCTTGCGTACCTTCTGGTAAGGTTAGTACTGGGGCAGTAGTCAACCTCTTTTTCAATTCCTGAAAGCTTTTCTCACAAGTTTCAGACCATTGAAACTTAACTGTTTTCTGAGTCAACTTAGTCAATGGGGATGAAATAAATGAAAACCCCTCGAAGAACCTTCTATAATAGCCAGCCAATCCCAAGAAACTCCTAATATCAATTGGAGACGTGGGTCTAGGCCAGTTCTGCATTGCCTCTATCTTTTGAGTATCAACTCTAATTCCATCACCGGAAACAACATGGCCTAAGAATGCCACAGACTCAAGACAAAATTCACACTTAGAGAATTTAGCATATAACTCCTTATCCTTTAGAGTTTGGAGAACTATCTTGAGATGACTAGCATGATCTTCCTCATTCCTCGAATAGATTAAAATGTCATCAATGAACACGATAACAAACATATCTAGATTAGGTTTGAATACTCTGTTCATAAGTTCCATGAATGCTGCAGGAGAATTGGTCAAACCAAAGGACATAACTAGGAACTCATAATGGCCATAACGGGTCCTAAAAGCTTTCTTAGGGATACCACTTTCTCTTACTCTCAACTGATGACAGCCAGATTTGTGGTCTATTTTAGAAAAACAAGTGGCACCCTGTAGTTGATCGAAAAGATCATCAATTCTCGGAAGAGGATACTTATTCTTGATAGTAACCTTGTTCAACTGACGGTAATCTATGCACATTCTAAGAGAACCATCTTTCTTTCTCACAAATAAGACTGGAGCACCCCAAGGTGAGACACTTGGTCGAATAAAACCTTTCTCAAGGAGATCTTTCAACTCCACTGGAGCCATTCTATATGGCGGAATAGAGATAGGATGAGTATCGGGAAGAATATCTATACCGAAGTCTATTTCTCTCTCAGGAGGGACTCCGGAAAGATCATCTGGAAAGACCTCTGGGAACTCACTAACAACTGGAACTGACTGAAGAGGTGGTGTGTCAACACTAGAGTCATTAACTCAGACTAAGTGATAGATGCACCCCTTGGAAACTAACTTTCTGGCCTTAAGGTACGTAATGAAACGACCCTTAGGCACTGCTGAACTACTCATCCACTCAATAACTGGTTCATTAGGAAACTGGAACTTAACAACTTGAGTTCTACAATTGACTGAGGCATAACAGACATGACGCCGGTCCATACCTAGAATGACATCAACATCTACCTTGTCTAACTTGACTAAGTCAGCAATGGTGTTATTTTGATTGACGAAAATGGTACAATCACGATAAACTCTCTCAGCTAGAATAGACTCATCAACAGGTGTAGAAACACTGGAGGGCTCAAGAAGTTTCTCAAGAAGAACATCAAAATTCATCGCAACATAAGGAGTCATAAAAGATAGACTCGCTCCTGGATCTAGCAAAGCATAAACATCAGAATTAAAGACTTTGATCTTACCAGTGACAACATCTGGCGAATTCTCTTTCTCTTGGTGACTAGTGATAGCGTATAAATGGTTTACCCCCCCGCCGGTCCCTGACTTAGCTCCACTAGGTGCAGCTCTATCTGGTGGAACAACTGAAGAAGATTGGGCTCTATTGCCCCTATTTCCACCGCTCTGCCTGTTCTTAGGGCACTCTTTCATGAAGTGACCCTCTTGACCACACTTGAAACAACCAGTGGAGCCATCGCGACACATTCCTAGGTGGTTCCTATGACACTTAGCACATGTAGGAGTCCAATTACCTCCTTGTGCCACACTACCTTGAGACTGTGAAGGTCTAGCTCGAAATTTTGTGAATTCTGGTTATTGAACTCGCCTCTGTTTCTTGGTGCAGGTGCACTAGCAGATGATGGAGTAGGTCCCTTTTGTTTATGTTGGAAAGATGACCGGTTGGCATTACTCTTCTGCTGTCCGGAATCATTCCCTGTCTTAGCTTTCTTGTTCCGAAACTCATCTCTATCCCTCAACTTATCTTCCTCAACCTGCTGCACATGGATCATAAGTCTTGCTATGTCCATGTCCCCTATTAGCATAGTTGCCTTGACTTCCTTACTTGAAAGACGAGACAACCCAGCTACAAACAAACTCATCATACTCCTCATATCAGCAACCATCTCCGGAGCATAACGGGAAAGCTGGGTGAACTTAAGGCTATACTCATGCACACTCATAGATTCCTGCATAAGAGTGAGGAATTCCCTTACCTTTGCCTCCTTTAGCTCATGGGGAAAGAAATACCCCATGAAGGCACTCTTGAACACAACTCAGCTCACAATCGGTGCACCCTCAGCTCTACCTTTCTTCCATTGGTCAAACCAGATTCTAGCAACACCCTTCAGTTGGTATGCAACTAGTTCCACTTGCTCAGCATCAGTAACATGCATCACCTCAAACACTTTCTGCAACTCTTCCACAAAATTTTCTGGATCTTCAGTGACACTTGAACCAGTGAAGCTTTGAGGATTCATCCTTAAGAACTCACAGATCCTAGAAGTATCAGCCACTTCCTCTCGATTCCCTCTTTGTTGCCTAGCTTGGTTAGTTACAACTTGGCTCAACATCCGAATAGCTTTACGGAACTCAGCATTAGTGACCTCTTCTTGGAGTTGCACTTCTGGTGCATTAGGTACCCCTTGTTCCTCAACGTTCCTCCTAGCAAGTCGACCTCTGACAGCTCTTCGTGGAGGCATGATCTGAAAGATACACGCAAGCACGAGTTAGAAATAAACTTTTATAGAGATGAACTCTATCGTACGAACGGAGTATGAAAGAAGTGAGATATTCCTAAATGTTGCAGCCTTCTAATTAAATGTGACACACTTCACACCGATAAATAGGACTCTAAAGACACGGCTTCATAGACACCCTAGGACTCGTAAACTCTGTGCTCTGATAATAAGTTTGTCAGGCCCCGAGCCTACACCCTGAGCGTGGCCGGTACTCGAGAACCATTGCTGGCCCAAGGGACCTTTGGCCTGACTCAACTCATAGCGGGAGAGTTACTCAACAATAAAAGAAATCAAAAGATAAACTTATGTAATAAACTCAGAATGTTTTAAAGGAACATTCAACTAACAAAGTGGCAACTCAAGTCTTAGACATCAATAAATGAAATGAACAAGACTAATGAACTATAACTATCTATCTATGAAGCCTCTAATACTATGAGGGATGTTGGGACAAGACCCCCGATCATCCTAACAAACTGAAATGACAAAGCAATATAAAAGGGATCCTCCGGAAAGCAAGGAGGCTCATCAAATGACTCTGAAGCTCAACTGAATCAACGAAGCGCTGGATGCTGATTCTGGTTACCTGTATCTGCATCATAAAAGATGCAGGCCAAATGGCATCAATACATGGAATGTACGAGCATGTGAGGAGAAATCTAAACAAGACATAAGCTTGAACTGGAACTGAAAGAAACACTTACCTCGTCTCAACTCAACTCATCTCAATGTAAAGTAGTAATAAAGATGCAATATAAAGAAAAGCTTTAAAACATGTAGATAACAACTCAGTGTATTGAAATACATAAATAATAACTTAGTTTTGTATATGAAAATACAAGTAACTCTGTGGGAGATTCTCTAACCGACAACCATCACTATGAGCTATGTGATGATACAATGTCTCACCCACGCTGCCAGAACTGTCCTATACTTTGCCGGGGTATATAACTCCTCAACTAAGTGGATGCACTAAGCTATGCTTAAAAGCATTAATGAATCATCTAAAAAGTATGACCCTTTCTACCCACGTTGGCTACATGGTTTATGGAGACTTTGAGTTACCTGAACTCGTCCCCATATCGGTGCTCAATACTACTCCCAAAATGTAACTAGCTCATCTGTTTAAAAACATAACTCTTTCTCTGTGGTTTGAGATTATTACTCAAAAATCTATCTATTAAAAGAGATGGTACTCAGAACTGCTCATGAAAAACTCTTTTTGGAAATTGGTGTTTCCTCTCATCTTAAATGTGAAAACATTTACACTTTGTGAATACTTAGTTCCCATATAACATTTAAAGAAAATGAACTCGGCTCTACTCTTTCTCAAACTCGATGCTTAAGTCTTAAAATAAGTTTAAAACAATTGAAAAAGACTTTTGAAAAGACTCCAAGAAACTCTCTAGACTTGACTCTTAGCTTTACCTTGAATTTGAATTATGGATTCAAGGGTTATGATTTCATGTTATGGATGATCTCATGATGTTTAGACGTACCTTAGAGTGTAGAAATCAACTAGAAAATATAGGTATGATTCGAGGAAACTCAAACGAAACGAAGTGGGAAAGGGTAGAGGACCTGGCGACCCTGGCGTACTGAGTGGCGCAGGGCGCCAGACCTTGAACTACAGTAGGAAAGTAGTGGCATACTGAGTGGCGTGGCGCCTCAGATCCAAAACTATAGAAGGAAAGTGGTGGCGTATTGAGTGGCGTGGTGCCCCACCCCTTTTCCCAGAAAACTTGACGAATTTTCTTACTCGTTTTTTGACCCTAATTTATCTAGAATCGAATGGTTTCTTCCCCAATCACTTAGATTCGAATACCCAACCATAGTGTAAAAGAATATACTAAAAAAAAACCCTTAAAACTCATACGATTATCTCAAGAACACATCAAAACTTCAACAATCAAGATTTTGAAGGAAACTTCAACAAAATTCTTCAAGAACTCAAATCCTTAACTTTCAAGAATGAAATTATGTTGAATTAATCATGGTTGGCGCGTGGGTGAACGAACCCAATGCTAGGTGAACTCACATACCTCTTAGGGATCAAACCCTTAGCGAAATCCGCGACGAAACTTCAAGAACTTGACGAAATCTTGACCTTTCTCTTCTTTTCTTTTCTTGAACTCTTTTCTAAAACCCTAGCGTGAATTATGATGGTGTAAACTGAACCAAATCAGTTTATACCCTAATTAATTACTAAAAATGAAATAATTCTGATAGGGTTAGGAAAATACCAAAATACCCCTCTTAAATCCGAGTAGCTTTCCTTAACTAGACTATCCAATTTCAAACAGACATATCTCCCTCATACAAGCTAGAAAATTAGCAAACTCAGTGGCGTTGGAAAGAGGATTCCAAGAGCTTTCATTTGATATCTTATGGGCCACCTAACTCATCATGTACTGAAAGTTATGGTCGTTTGAAGTTGACCCAAAACTCATACTTAGCATAGCTTGCCAAAATTTCCAATTTTGCTATTTCCAATTTAGTTCTTTTCTAATTCTAGTTCTTTTAAAAATCGAGGTGTTACGATAAATTTGAAACTCCTCGGAGGTTTCACCATGTCTTATGACTCGGGTCTCCTTTTGAGAAATTTCTTTCACCTTATGATCATCTTGATTATTTATTCCTTTATTCTTTCGAGGATTTTTATCCTTGGAACCAATTGGTCTATCACGTTTTAAATGTGGTCTAGACTCATTTGCCATAACAATTTGTCCCGTCGGGATATCAACTAGAACTGGAGCATTAGCAGCTGGAATATGCGATTTAGTAATTCTTGGAAGATTAGTAAAAACATCTGGCAGTTGATTCACAATAGTCTGTAAATAAATTATTTTTCGAACTTCTTGCTCACATTGATTTGTTCCAGGATCCAGATGAGATAGTGATGATAAATTTCAATCTATCTCTTTTCCCAACTGCTTATGTTCTCCCCCTAATGTTGGGTATACCGATTCATCAAATGACAATAAAAAAATCTTGCCTTAAGTAAATCTCCAGTCATAGGCTTCAAATATTTTATGATTGAAGGAGATTCATACCCAACATATATCCCAACCTTCTTTGGGGGCCCATCTTTATGCATTGTGGTGGAGCAATCAAAACATATACCGCACATCAAAAAATTCTAAGATGGGAAATATTTAGCCTTGACCAAAAGCCAATTGTAATGGGGAGAATTCATAATAATTGGTCGGCCTTATGCGCACAAGTGTTGCTGCTTGAAAAATAACATGCCCCCACATAGATACAAACAACTTTGTTCTCATTAGCAATGGTCTAGCTATCAATTACAGATATTTAATCAATGATTCTGCTAGTCCGTTCTGAGTATGAACATGAGCAACTGAATATTCAATTGTTATTCCAGTAGACATACAATAATCATTAAATGCCTGAGATGTAAACTCACCGGCATTATCTAGACGGATTGTGTTCATTGCGTAATCTGGAAATTCTTCTTTTAATCTTATTATTTGAGCCAACAATCGCGCAAAAGTCATGTTGCGAGTTGATAATAATCAAGCACACATGTGACCATCTTGTAGAAGCATCTATCAAGACCATATAATATTTAAAGGGTCCCCATGCAGGTTGAATTGGCCCACATATATCACCCTGTATACGTTATAGAAACGCTGGGGATTCAATTCCAACCTTGACTGTTGATGGTTTAATGATCAAATTTCCTTGAGAACAAGCAGCACAAGAGAATTCCTTTGACTGAAGGATATTTCGGCTCTTTAAGGTGTGCCCATGTGAATTCTCAATTATTTTGCGCATCATATTAAAATCGGAATGGCCCAATGATGTGAGGCCAAAATACAGATTTTTAATCATTATTTGTCTCACATTTATTATTTATATTTGTCCTTTTTGAGCTTGAATTTTATGGATTGTGCTAAATAGTATATTTTATTTGTAGGATTAAATTGGTGGAAAAATGAAGAAGTTTGGAGCTAAAACGAATGAAAGATGGAATGTTGACAGCTTCACCGAAAATAAAAAGGAATTCCATTCCGTTTTGGTTTTGGATTCCTAATTTAATTTGGACTCAGTTATTTTATTTAGGGTTTTCTATATCTATAAATAGTCCATATAAATAATTATTTTGAGGGAGAGATGATTGATAGGAGATATTTTTTAGGGTTATTTTCTTCTTCTTATGGGGTTAGACATTATTGTAAACTCTTAGTTTTTGTTCTTTGGGAATTAATTTGCAAACTCTTAGCAATTAACTTCCCGGATTTCATTCTATATAATTTTCGCTTTGAAATTCAATTGAAGATTTCGGGTTTCATCAATTCTTCTTGTAAGTTCATGAATTCTTTTTACCCAATTATGAATTGTGATCTCTCATGCATGAGTAGCTAAATCCACAACTAGGGTTGTGGGAACCATGAGTAATTAACAAAGTATGAATAATAATTAAGTAATTCTTGAATAGCGTTTATGCATGTATTGTTAATTCTTTCGCTTAGAAGTCCTTTTAACGGTGCTCAACGTTAGAACTTGCCTCGTTTCTACTTGCCGTACCAAGGAGGTAGTGAATGAGAAAAGAATTAACAACATAGATTTAGTGGATGCTATCTAATAGTCTAATGTCAATTGGAGTGAGGGTGAAAACTAAGTCATACATTGATATGATGACTAATCTGGGGTAAAAGGTAAGGGTTAGTAAAACATACACCCGTAGCCGGACCAAGGTGCGTGGTGAAATTCCATACTTGGAGGACCAATCACTTAGGGATACCTAACTTACCAACTTTGCATGTAAAACACTAGGAAATGATTACTATTATTAGGATTACCGCGTTAAGAGCTTGTGGGGAACACATATGCCCTAGTTTCTTTCTCATATTGATAACTCAAAGTTTGAATTTTGTTTACTTGTTACTTAAGCAATCTAAAATGTTACTTACTTACAAAATCCCCCTTGTTTACTTTCTTCAGAAATAATTTGACTAAACAGATATAATTGCTAGTTAAGTTTAAGTTTGAATCATATTCCTCGTGGGATCGACCCCAACCTACAAGTTGGGTTCTTTACTTGATAACGATCGCTTATACTTCTTTAGGGCGGTGTAATTTGAGCGTATCACCCAACCGGTCATGCAAAATGATAAAATCATTAAAATTAGCAAACATTTTGTTTGCTACGACATGTGATTCAACTGTACTTATACTTGTATAGTACAACCCAGAAGAAAGTGCATGTAATTTTTCATGCACAATTTTCTTCTTTGTATTAATTGTAGTAATGTAAAGGTACTCAACCTTTCCTTCATTAACAGTCTCAACATGATAACCATTTTGATGAATAACTTTGAAACTTAATAAGTTTCTTTGAGACTTACTACAATATAATGCATTATCAATGGTCAATATTGTCCCTCCAGGTAGTAATAAGGTCGCTCTTCCAGAGCCCTCAATTAATTTTGTACTACCTGATATTGTGTTGACATATGCCATTTTCATAACCAAATTAGAAAATTATTTCTTTTCTCTTAATATAGTATGTGTTGTAGCACTATCAAGAAGACACACATCTCCATTACTCATCTTGGATCCAATTGACAACAGGGGATTTCTTTGCAAGTAAGAATTTCATGCTGATAACGTATTATAAGAGAAAGCTCAGAATAGTATAATATAATAATAAGAAGAAGACAAGAAGTATAGATAGAAGAGAGAACTTTTATTCAAGTGTGTCTTTCAAATGGTGAGTGATATCTCTATTTATAGTGTGATATATCACTCCCAAAGGTCACCAAATTAGTAGATCTATGCTTATCTCTAAATGTTCTTATCATCTTGGAAGCACCCATACATGAATTGAATTAATTTTTTGATAAATCTAATGGACAATCCACACAATACATTGGATTTATAACAATTTGTTTTTGTAACATTTTTTTTTATTCTATAAAAGGAAGTTAACCAGGTAAAACAGATAAAAGGTCAACATGTCTGTGTCTGAATGGAGTACCAAATTCAACTGAAATTAATATATTTGTTACATGACTTTCATATATTAAAGTGTAATTTTGATGAGTTAGTATCCCAAAAAGTCATTTAATTTTGAGAATTTATTTAGTAAAGTCATTAAATTTTATTTTGTATGAATAAAATTATTCAAATTTATTTGTATCAATAAAATCACTCAAATAAATTTATCATTAAAAAAACTAACATGGTAAAATAAATTATGTGTGTACTTTCTTGCTTCTTTTGTTCCGAGGTGGCATAAAGAGTGTGCTCACTCTCTTGGAAGCAAGTGAGAGGCAAAAAAAAATAAGAAAATTTGATCAATATTAGTCATATGTCCTTTTTTAATTGGACATTTTAGAAGTAGTTATATATATTTAATTATTTTCATTTCATTCTTTCTAAAATATTTATTTTCCAACTAGGGTTTTTGGAGGCTACCCAAAAAAAATCCTAGCTCATACTTGTATAAAGAGTAATATATTCCCTTGAAGAGACATCTCAAATATCCCATAAATTCTTGGATATTTACAAAGATATCATGAAGACATCAAAAAGTGATCTTGAATATCCCCTAGACTCTTGACATATTCGTAAAGAGATCAAAATATGTCAAATTCTTCTTGATAATCAAATACTTCAAGAAGATCCTTAAATCTTTTCATTGAAATCAAGTCCAAATCATTCTAGTTTGAGAAATACATCACTAATGACCCTCAAATCATGGAGAAATCTTAGGAGAGAAGAATCGAGGGAACAAATATATTTGTACCCATATCTATTTATCAATAAAATATTCTTGTTTTTCATATTTTTTGTGATTAAAATTTATTTTCTATTTCTTTAAAATTTGTTTTAAACAAATTGACACGCCCAGTGGGACCAAATATGTCCTTCATCTCTTCTCTCACAAATCAAATCTGCAAATCTGAAGCCGCAAAACCTCAAAGGTAGAAACATACTCCAAGTCTCGTCTACGAGTTTTATCAAGTTTACACTCCGACAAGTCTTGAAGTAGGGGGACATTTTTAGACATTGAAATTTTGTGGGACTCTACAAGATGTGTTCAATTCTAGTTGTCACTCTACAAGAGGTATTCAATTCCAATTAGGGTCGTTGGAGGCTACTGAACCCTAAACTCTTGCCTATACCTATATAAATGGTAATATATTGTTATATTTTTCGTAGTGAAAAATCTGTTTTTCCAACAAAATAACTTCAAACAAATTTCATACAAATAATAAAATATACAATATGAAGTTAAATAAATTTTGGAAACAAATAATCATATAATCAACAAGATGAAAGAAAGAAGAGTCAAATCCTCTGAATTCACAGAGTTTCCTTAAGGAAATTATTCCCCTCAAGTACCCGAGGTTATGGAATATATCCTTCCATGATAAAATGACTCACGACAAACAAATAGCGGTACCTCAAATTTGTTGTCCAGCTAACCACTCAATGGCTTGTAATCACACTTGAAGTTTTTGGAAAAGCAGAAACTTTTTTTCTTACTATGTAGTGGTTTTCTTCTTGTAAACTTGTTTCAAAAAATTATCTCCATATCTGAGAAAGAATCAGATATTTATAGCCTATAGGTGAGCACAATGATTCATGCATGATATGTTAAAAGGTAGCCTAGAAATATGAAAGGTTGCATTCATCTGTCATGAGTATTCATGAATGGAATAACTTCATTCATACTTGCAACACTTTCACATTTTTAATTCATCAATCTTTATTCTATGTACCATTATCCATTCATACATTATACAATGAACCCAACAATTCCCCACATGAATGGAAATGGCTATAACGCAAAAGATAGATATACACGGACTAGTGTGTGATTACAAACAAAGACTAGTTGCATCGGGATAAGTGGGTTTCCCTTTGAACTTTCCGTAGTGAACTTATATCGGATGTACTCGATCAATCAGTAGATGTGATATATTTGAATCGTCGAACTTGAATGTACACCTAGACAATATAAGTCACACAACCAACCTTTTACCATATATGGTTCTCACGGGTTTGTTCATTTCAGCCATGGACACTTCCTGGTTTCATGAGAGCTTAGAGAATCGACCTTTACTAACATTCTCCTTGAAGCGGCTTCCACTTCACTCCCACATAGGTTAAATGTTTACTCCTATAGAGAAACTATTTGGTCATGCCTTGCCAAACTTAGAAACCATTAAAAATCTTAAATATAAGGTTTATCCTTGGTTACTAAACATTTTCTTCATCATGAGAATGGGTTAGATTATTTGACAATGTTGGACCATCAAACACAACTTTGTTTGATCTCTTTGAACCTAGCTCTTGGGATCTCCAGTCTGCTAGGTAGAGTTACCATCATGCTTGACTTGTCCTAGGCCTTAAACCCATCCTCTTAGATGACCTTTCAACTCCCTCTCTAGTTAGGCCTTTTGTAAGTGGATCCGATACATTATCTTTTGACCTTACATAGTCAATTGTGATAATTTCACTAGAGAGTAGTTCTCTAACGGTATTATGTCTCCGACTTATGTGACGAGATTTACCGTTATACATCATGCTCCCTGCCCTACCTATTGCAGCCTGACTATCACAATGTATGCAAACAAGTGTCAATAGTTTAGGCCAATATGGAATATCTTCCAAGAAATTCCGGAGCCATTCAGGTTCTTCACCGGCTTTATCTAAAGTGATAAATTCAGATTCTATAGTGGAGCGAGCAATGCATGTCTGTTTGGATGATTTCCAAGAGACTGCTCCACCACCAAGAGTAAATACATATCCACTTGTGGATTTTACTTCATCTGATCCGGTGATCCAATTTGCATCACTATATCCTTCAATTACTGCTGGATATTTGTCATAATGCAAAACATAGTTTTGAGTATGTTTTAAATACCTTAAAAACTCTCTTCATTGCCATCCAGTAAGTTTGATTGAGATTGCTCGTGTACCGACTCAACTTACTATTAACACATGCTATATCTGGTCGTGTACAGTTCATGATATACATCAAACTTCCCAACACTCTCGCATAGTCCAATTGTGAGTCACTTTAACCTTTATTTTTTCGAAGTGCAAAGCTCACGTCTATTGGAGTCTTGAAAATATTGAAATCCAAATACTTGAACTTGTCAAGTACCTTTTCAATATAATGAGACTGTGACAAAGCCAAACCTTGTGGAATTCAAAGAATTTTTATTCCCAATATAACATCTGCCACTCCAAGGTCTTTCATTTCAAATCTACTAGTAAGCATTTGCTTAGTAGCATTTATGTCAGCTAAGTCTCTACTGATGATTAACATATTGTCACGACCCGAGCCTACACCCTGTACATGACCGACACGCGAGAACCATTGCTGGTCCCCAAGCGAACCCTCATCTTGGCTGACTGCAGGCGGAAGACTAACTCAAGCATATAAAAGCTTAAAAACTGAAATAAATTTCATTGAACTCAAAAACTCAACCTTTTTAAAAGTCTGTACAATACTCAAGATAAAAGTAAATACAAAAACTCCTCAACTCTATCTATTTATGAAGCGTCTACTATTACAGAAGGATATCGGGACAAGACCCACGACATCTCAAAACTACTAACTGTAAGATAAAGGTGAAGTCCTTCAGAATATAAGATAGCTCACCAAAGCTGACTGGAATATCACATGACCTCAACGAAATGCATGTTGATGATCCTGAATACCTGTATCTGCATCATGAAATGATGCAGGCCAAATAGCTCAGTACGTGGAATGTACGAGCATGTAAGGGGAATTCTGAAGCATAAATGTAAGCTTGAACTGATGGAAAAGAAACATACTTACCTCTTCTCAACTCAACTTAATGAAATATAGTTCAACTCAACTCAGAGAAAATAGGGCTCAACTCAATAGTAAGTTACTCAACTCAGAGAAATAGGGCTCAACTCAACAATAATATACTCAACTCTGTGAAACATAGTTCAACTTTGGATACTCAAGGGTAAAGCAACAACAAAAGATGCAATATATAGAAAGTTGTAAAACTGTAGATAGCAACTCAATGTATTTAAAAAAAATACAATAATACTCAATTCGTATATAAAAATACAAAATTTATCTGTGGGAGATTCTCTAACCGACAACCATCACTATGAGCTATGTGATGATACATCATCTAGCCCACGCTGCCAGAACTGTCTTATACTTTGCCGGGGTATAGAACCTACTACTAAGTGGATCCACTAGTCTATGCTAAAAATCATTAAGGAATCATCTAAAAAGTATGACCCTTTCTACCCACGTTGGCTACATGGTTTATGGGGGCTGTGAGTTGTCTGAACTCTCCCCCATATCGGTG
>JAJONR010004072.1:0-73806 GCA_029582245.1 Solanum etuberosum | reverse complement strand
ATATATTAATTTTAGGACTATGCTCAAAAAACAACAATCTTTAACCACCAAAAGTATTGTAAGAAACTAGGTAGCCGTTTGGACATAAAATATATATTTAAAAAATAATATTTAAAGTAAATAAATTTTAAAAATATATTTTAAGACATATATTTGATTTTGTTTTTAAAAAATGTAATTTTGTGAATGAAAGTGATTTTTCACTTGAAAATATGGGTCAAACTCACTTTTTCATATTTGGAACTTATGTTTTGAAAAATATTAATAATAAAAAAATTGATCGCTCGTTCGAAGCACAGTCACCACACTACTAGAAATAAAGATTTTTTCCACCACGAATCAATGAAAAAACTATGTTATAAAATATAATTTCCGCCCTTTTTTTCATCGAACCAACTCAATAGGAAAACACATGGGGAGAAACAAATTTTTACTGAAATACTTGAAAGTTTCCTAATTCTTACACGTGAAAAATATTATAATTATTATTATTATTCTCACTGGTTCAATTAAAATATATACAGAAATCGCCACTGAATATATTTTTTCTTGAAAATTTTTAATTAAAAAACAATAACTTTTTAATTGTGCTAGATCGTATTCCCTTTTTTTTGGACTATACATCGCTAGTAGTCCAACATAAACAAATTAAAGGAATAAAATTTTAAACTGCATATATATATTTTTATAGCATACTTAAATACAAAAAAGATGGAGCATAATATCATATGCAATAAACCAATTAATGTATTGTACCTTGGAAAACACCATACTCTTATCTTATTTGTCACAACTGAAAAACAGTACAATAATAGTATATTTCTAATATGAGAAGATTTGATTTAAAAATTGATAATGGGATTAATCAAATTGCTTATTGATATATATTTTTAATTAAGGATAAACATTATCCAATAATTTTAAAGTATAAGAGAGTTGAGACAAGAATAGGGGTTTATGATAAGTTGATGTTTTTGGTAAATGTCTGGTCTACAATTGTGCTTTTCTAATATTTTAAAATTTAATTATAGGGCTTTGGGGGCCATTAATATTTAATGACATTCTTTATACAAACAAATTAGGTGTGTTTAAATAAAAGAAGTCTTAAATCATGACATAAGCACTATCACGATTTTAAGTTGACCTTAAAGTTGGACTTTTTTTACTTTCGTGGGGTGATAAGATTCTCGTATAATACAGGGAGATAAATAATATATATTATAAAAAAAAAGTTTTGAAATAGTATAATCCTTGCCTAATTTAATTGTGAAATTAACAATCTTATCATAGTTTAGGTAATCTTATCATAGTTTAAGTGTATTTTTCTGTCTTATTCCCTGAAAAAAAATCATCTATTGTCATTTTTCAATTTCGATAATTGAAAAATAGTTATGATTGTGAAGGTTTAATTTTCACTAGTGAAACTCCAAAATAATATTGATTATTTTTTAATTACATATCCAAAGAGTGGCTAGCTCCTCCTCCTCACAAGGACCGACTCCTTTAGGTGCGAGGTGCGATCAACCGCGGATACTCTTTTTTTTTTTCATATATTCTTTTAGATTTAACTTTGATATATTGAAATCGTAATTTGTTTTACATTATATCTATAGGATAAAATGCACCTATAATTATTCATAATAAGTGAAATTAGTATTTTCAAAAATGAAATAAATTATCTATTATAATAAGTTAAAATATGTTGATAATATAATTATTTTATAATAGGTTACGCAATTTATGTTAATATTTTATATAACTTTGATATAAACATTTTTAGAGTGCCGATTCTGTTTCATAATTGAAAGAAAAAGTCATTTTGTCTGAAATAGTTTGTCCAACATTTGACTTAAAATTTATTATTAAGATAATAACAAATTCCTATTTTTTTTTTTCTTATATTTCTTATTTTAAATTTTTGGGAAGAATAATTCACAATGCACAAAATGGCAATAAGAATGACAATAAGAAAATCCAAGGAGTAATGGACAGGAGTCAACTAATTCCTTTAATAGAAATATTTAAACATAAATATTTTTTTAAGCTATATATAATTTAGATTAGTGAGTTTTCACATAATTAAGAAATCATATTTAAGAGGTAATATTTAATTAAAATTAATTTAATGAAACACTTCTTACTTTCTGAGGGTGAGTGAATTTTTTAAAGATTATGGTCAAGTTAAAATCACCATATAATATAGAGACGGGGAGATTATTAATTTAATTTATTTGTCTTATTTTTTTTAAAAAATTAATACATAATATACTACGTGATATATTTAAGATTAAAAAAAAATCAATTTTTTTTTAATACATTATGCGTATTTTTTATTTAAGACTATAAAAATCTAAAAGTTTTCTTTTTAGAAAATAAAAAAAATAAAAGATTATATCGTTAAATTAGACAAATAAATTAAAACGGCTAAAGAAAATAAAGAAATTTGAAAAGTGAAAATATGGTTCATTGACGAATGGCAAAGTGGAGTTGAAATTGAATATCGTCATCAAGTCAACACGACCAACTCTTTTGACTTTTCTCTTTTGACTTTTCTCCCTAACTTTGATAGATTTTTATAAAAATAATATAATTATCTGATATTTAAAATTTATTGATCTGATTAATATAAATTTATTGATATATGAATACTTATTTAAAGAGGAAGCGTTTCCCTTTTTAAGAATTTATCCATTTTAAGAGTTTAAATTTGAAATCTTTGATAGTATCGTAATCTTATTCATTTCATCATATTTTTTGACGGACTTTAACTTATTGTGTTGCCTTCATTGGGTGATTTACAATAATTATATTGGAGGTAGGTGGTGTGTAGAGGGGGTTATGATTCGTGGTCGCCTAACTGATGGGGTGACTCTCGATTACTCTCTCTGTTTCATATTGATTGTTTACTTTCTCTTTTACACGTTTTTTTAAAGAAATCTTAAATATAAAGACTAATTTTATTAATTTATCCTTTAAGAAATTTCTTTATAAACTTGTTAAACTGTCAAAAAAGAAATTGTAATGATAAAATAGGTAAAATATAATTAATTTTATCTTGATTTAATAAATTAACAAATAATTTAGAATAATTATTTAACGTGAACAACTAATATGGAACGACAAGTATTACCCAGTGGTCAATGTCCTTCCAACTTTAGTAGAAAAAAATGTAATCCATGGAACTGACCTAACCTACAAAGGTATTAGTAGTAATTATTAATTAATTATACCATAGAGGACAATGGAATATTTAATCTAATTTATGGTTGACACAACTTGGACTTAATCCTATTAGAATTAATAACTTATTAATAGGCGGCAAGAAAGAAAGAACTTAGGGAAATTATTAAATTAATTTAGGTCATTGTACATATTTTAACATTCCAATCAACTTGTATTTACGCTTTTTAATCTCTTTGAATGTGATTTTTTCAAATTTATTAAATTATCAAGTATTAAATCATTCAATTATTATATTTGAATTCGAAACATTGTAAGGCTCACTTTTGGTGGCGGCGCGCTCAACATGAATTTTACCATTTCCAAAGGCTCGGATTTTTTAGGGATGACGCTCTCAACATGATTTTTTTCATTTTCAGAAATTCAAACTGACAGACATCTGATTAAGGATGAAGGCGTCTCAAATATCACACCCTACAACCAATGTTATTAAGAGATAAATTGGTGAACTCAACGAATTGAGAAAAGTAATAGTCACGGGAGGCGGATGCAGAGTAATAGTATCAGATTTATTTGTACTCAATACTATCGATTTGAAGTACAATTTATAAAATTTTACAATAAATAATAAATATAAATCCATAACTTTTAAAATATAATGAATCCAACGGTAAAAATCTTAAAAATTAAAATCATAAAGATTAAATCCCGAATCTAAGCTGGTCATACTAGTTCCAAAAAATTGTGGTGACTCAACTAAAACTTCAGCTGTGTTGACTTTTGTTTGCATGTATCAGTTGGTCAACTGCTTCATTCAAATCCTTTACTACTCCATCAATTCAAAGAGATTAATTAATTATAAAAAAAAAAAAAAAAAATACTTTAATTATCAGATTACAAGTTTTGACTTTAATTTTCTTATGTGCGATATCAACAAATAAAATTCATCATCTCACCTATTCAAGAAATTTCGCAACTCAATCATAAATAATGACATTCCGAGCCTTGTAATTAAGGGATAAGAATAGTAAGTACACAATCCACCCTCTGTCACATAAACTTATAGAAGCAAACAAAATTTAAAAGAAAAAAAAAATGAATTTGTTAATTTCAAAACGGACGATAAACATATAATTAACAATCGCGTTATTAAAAATAAAATCAAAAGTTAAATCATACACAAATATATTAACAAAAAATTATGTTACTATTATCTTCAAAACAAATTTAAAAAGAAACTACTATATCATATCAAATTAAATCAAATGAGATAGAGTGAGTAACTGTGACGCTTTAGCTTAGGATAAAGAGTCTCACATTGATAAAATATAAGAGAGATGTTGGACATATAAATAAGCAAGTCTTACACATTAGTAACACATTTTAAGACGGTACAAGCCTAGGACTAAAATTGACAATATCACTAACGAATTGGACTGTTACATGGAAAAAAAGAAGAAGAAAAAGAAGGGTACATACATATCTAATATAACAGTTCAAAGAATAATATAATGTAAATTAATAGTAAGAGAATTCAATCCAAAATACCTTTTAATTTTTATTTAGCATAATTAAATATGCTTATCTCCTAACCTAGTTGCTTTGTCTAATCATCTTTCTTTGAATAATATCAACCAAATTCCAATACTTTCCCCTACCCCCTCCCATCACTCACCCACCCCACCCCACCCCACCCCAAAACATATATCTATATGTGTGTATAAATACAACTATGACTTGAGAATTTTATGTAAAACCAAATCAAACCAAAAAGAATCTTGAAATTATTAAGAAGAATAGAGAAGGTATTATAAAGTGGATTATTATGGCTGATGAATATTTTCAAGATGGTGTCTATGGAGAAAGCTTGTGGATTAATTCAACAAAAATAAATTTTAGTTTATCATCATCAACTAATTGTGGATCTTCAATTCTTGATCCAATTATTGGACAATATAATTTTGCATGGCCAAATGATGATCAATTTTTGGACATGAAAAATAGGTCCAATAATGATGATTATTATTCTATTTCTGATGACTCTATAGTTTTTCAAGAATTACTCAAAAATCATTACTTGGATATTAATGGAAATTCTTCTTCACCAGATTGGAATCACTCACTGTAAGTAAATTAAATCCTGTTTTTCATCATTTTTTTTTTGTTTTACTTAGAAGATGGAAGGGTTATATAACAATATTCCCTTTCGTCTCAGTTTATGTGGTAGTGTTTGATTGAGTTCGGAGTTTAAGAAAAGCAAAAAGTATTTTGAAGCTTTACAACACTAAGCCATAGATAGTTGTATGAGTTTAAATCATGATCTCATTAAGGATAAAAATGAAAAATGAAAATCAAATCGGGCTGGATTAATGATAGTTTAAAAGTTATCACCACTCTATCATAATTTACGTGACATACTTTTTTTAACGGTTTCATAAAAGGACTTTTTATTTTAGAAATAATTTGACTTTTGAAATTCTTGTTTTATCTTTACTAATTTACACCACCATAAATATTTATGACTTATTGTTATCACTTATTTTGAAAGTCTTTGGTTCTTTCTTCAAATTCGTACCTAGTCAAACGAGACCTCATTAAATGGGAAGGAGATAATAGTTATGTACTTCCTTTGTATTTTTACTTGTCTCGTATTGACTTGACACACTTCTTAAGAAACAACAAATAAAATGACAATATTACTATACCACCCTATAAGTATAATCACTTTCATGTTTTGTTGAAATGACTATATATAGTTAATAACAAAGATAAATTAGGACGTGCGTGATAAATTATTTCTTAATTTTCCGATCCGAATAAATCAAAATGCACATCTATTTTTAATAAAGTAACCAAGTAAAGTTTTCTTATATATTCCTTCTTTTTTTCCTTGGAATTTTGCAGCAATGATTCCATGCTACAAGAAAAACTCAATTCAAGAGAGAATTATCCTCATCATCATGAATTGAAGAGGAACTTTTCCAGCATAATTAGTGAAGATAATTCCTTAATTAAACCAATTATGAATCAAGATTTCACTAATTACTATTCAGATTTGCTTCAAACATTGTTTGCTAGTACTGATCTTCATGAAGAACAACCTCAACAACAATCTTTCAATTATCCATCATCATCCATAAATCATAGACAACAATTTAATGATTTTGTACCTTCTTTGCCTAAGGTAAGTACATCACATATATATAGTTTTGACAGATTTAAGTATGTCATCGAACTTTAATGAGGTAATCAAATCATCGTTTGCCACATGGATAAATTAATTTTCAGTTAACTCATAATGACATATTGGATGAGCCTTTTCTCAAACGAAAAATGACATAGATGAGTCAAACTATTAAACGCTGACATATTTAAGCTTTTTCCTTTAATTTTATTTTAATCTATTGGTACAATTTTTTCAGTCTGATATTGAAGAAATTGGAGGGTCCAAATTAAGCTCAATTACCAAGAATAACACAAATGAACAAGCATACAAACGGCACAGAATTGAGACACCATCACCATTGCCAACTTTTAAGGTATGCAAATATAATCCATTCGTTTTAATTTATACGATATAGTTTAACTGGCTCGGCATGATGTTTTTAAAAAATTCAAAATTTATGATCTTAAAATATGTCATAACTTGGTTATGTGTGGCTATAAAATCATGAAACTTATGGTCTTAAACAAGTGTGGAGCTAGAGGAGTATTAAGGGTTAATCTAAACCCTCTTCACTGTGAATTAAATTAATTACATTTTTATTCAAAAATTATATATACAAAATTAAAATTAATTTTTAATTATATATATATACTAAATGTTGAATTCTCCTGATTTCTTCGTGTTTATACCTTTTTATATTCTAAATCCCTTTAATAAAAAAAACCTAGCTCCACCATTAATTCCAACATAAAAAGATGGTTTCTAATTTTAAATATTTCATAATATTTATATGTCTATAAAAGAATTATATTAAGGGGTATTCTTTTCTGAATAAACTAAGAAAATAATGTCATATAAAATGAATTTTGAGCTTTGTTTAGTAATTATTTTATTATTATTATTAGGTGAGAAAAGAGAAACTAGGTGACAGGATAACTGCCCTCCAGCAATTGGTTTCACCTTTTGGAAAGGTAAATACTTTATTTTTTAGAAATTATTTTAGAGAGTTTTGATTAGGGAAAGAGTTTTTTCTCCATAGTTTTTATATTTTGATTTATATTATTTTAATACGTAAGTCAGTTGGTCAAATCATATTAAAATATCATGCTTTTTTAACTTGATTTTTTAGATGGTCATTGAATTAATAACCCCTCCATTCCTATTTAGTTGTCCGTTGTCATTATTTTAGGTTTCACCCCTCTTATTTGGTATTCACATGAAGTCAAATTTTCAATAAATGAACATGACTTAATTTATTTTGATTAATTAATTTGATCAGTGAACATGAATTCATTACTTACTTAGTTTTCCCATGTTGGTCAAATATATATTTTCTTAAGTGTAAAATGACATTTATGTGTTGATTTTGTGAAATGTCAAATATTAAGAAACATCAATTTTTAGTAAGAACGATATGTAAATAGAAACGATAGAAGTAGTTATATTTCAGAAAGTCACTTTCTTTTAACGATATCATTTTACTAATTCTTCAAGTTTTTGATAATTTTTTTATAGTTTTATTAATTGAATTCACAATTTGTTGTCTCAGACTGATACAGCTTCAGTTCTCCAAGAAGCAATCGAATACATCAATTTTCTTCATGATCAAGTCAATGTATGTTCTTTATTATAACTTCACAAAATTAATATAAAACTTACATATAAAAATTAAATACGAAGAATTAATACTTGATTTTTTCAGGTATTTAGCAATCGATATATGAAAAATGGACCTGCACCCACTCAACATCAACAGGTAGGGGATCAATATAATTCATTTTTATACAATTAATTTTTTTAACGTACGTACCTGTTATTTTTAAATCACCATGTCATATCATATTACAATATATTTATTACAAATGAAATTATTTTTTAAATGACATGATTGTATAAATATTTTTTATTTTGTTTGAGAATATAGATTGTTGAACTCTCATTTTTTCTATTAACTATGATAGGTTAAGGAATTACAAGAAGGATTAAAACAAGGCCTAAGGAGCAAAGGACTATGTTTAGTACCAATATCAAGTACTTTCCCATTAGCAGCTGAGACTACTATGGAATTTTGGACACCAACATTGAGAAGAACATTCGGATAGACTTCGAGGCGAATTCAGAATTTAAAATCAATGAGTTTTGAACTGTGTACATATTTAATGAATATCTTAATTAAGACAAATACAAAATTTAGACCGACGTTATTATTGGATTCTGCTGAACCTGAATCTTCTACGTACCCTACCTCCATCTTGATCATATAAACACCGACCAAAAAGAGGAGAAGCTTAAGAAATTATGTATAATCAATTGATCAAACAAAGTTATTTAAACTAATTAAGTGATCTTGTGGAGAAGAATATAAGATATAAACATTGCATTATTATCGATATGGATTGTGGTTGAATGATTAGGATTCGTCCACTCTTAATAAGAGGTTTCAATTTTGAGTCCCCGAAAATTAAAAAAATCTTGTTGGAAGCACCATCCTCAGAATTGAGCCCTACAATGCTCGAATATGAATTTAGTTACATTCCAACATAAATTCCAAATTTAATTAAATTTCAATATGAATATCGAACAAACTAGCAAGTGGGAAAAAAGTGAAAGGAAAACAAGTGGCTATTGATCAATTGAAGTGAACCAAACATACCAAACAAGTCACTAGGTATGGAAGAAAACAAAAACAGTTGAAAACTTTTGTTGATTATTAGCATCTCTTGCTATCACTTTTTTATGATCTTTATGTGACATTTGAATTTGATTGGTAGATAGGCATCATAGTATACCTAAGAGAATATATCTCAATATTTGTGTTGCTCGAATTTTTTAAAAATAGTGCAACAATCATATTGAATTGATCAAATTAGGCTTTGAGTCTAACAGTTCATATTCAAAAGCAAGCTCAAAAGAAGAAAGATTGGCCCAGTCCTACAAGAAGCTCACCGATGTGGTTGAAATTCATTCCATTCATCGGAATTCTTCAATCATACACTATATTTGGATAATTCAACATGCCATCAATATTCTTGAAGAGTTCGAATAACATAATCTTCAGTAAATACTAAATATTAAGCGTTGAATTAAATTCACACATTTTCTTGGACATACGAAAATATATATGGCTTTTTAATTTGTTCCCATTTTTACTTTTCTTGCATTTTCCTTGAGGGATAAGTGGATATACCTTAGAGGAATATAGAAAAAGGAATATTGAATAGGAAAAGTGTCTTAGCATCATTATGATGGTAGTAAAATATATGTCCAAGTAGTCTCATAATACCTCTGTTTCACAATTCTAAAAAAAAATATAGATTTCTATAATTAAAAACTAATATAACTTTATTTACATCTCATCCTAGGTCAAACCACTCTATATTGAAAGAGGGGCCAAAGAGACAACAAAAAAACAGAGGCAATGATATATATCTATATATACTAGAAATAATAGATCATAGATAAGTTATTTTAGGGAAACTTATAGAAATCCAACTAGTTTAGGAGTTAATTACTTAGATACACTCTACTTTGCAATATTACAAATCTTATGTAACACCTCGCTATTTGAAAGAACTAGAATTAGAAAAAACTATTTTTGGAAAGATCAAATTTGGAAATTTTGGCAAGTTATGCTAAGTATAAGTTTTGGGTCAACTTCAAACGACCATAACTTTCAGTACAGGATGAGTTAGGTGTTCTATAAGATGTCAAATGAAAGGTCTTTGAATTATCTTTCCAACGCCACCGAGTTTGCTAATTTTAGAGCTCGTATGAGTGATATATGCCCTTTTGAAGTTGTGCTGTCCAGTTAAGGAAAGTCACCCGGATTTAAGAGGGGTATTTTGGTCTTTTCCTTACCCAATAAGTTTAATTCGTTTTTAGTAATTTATTTTGGGGTCTAAACTGAGTTGGTTCAGTTTACGCATTTCAAAATTACGCTAGGGCTTTGAGAGAAGAGAAAAGAGGAGAAAAGCCAAGGTCTCGTCGCGTTCTTGAGATTTCGCCAAGGGTTAATCCCTACGAGGTATGTGAGTTCACATAGCGTTGGGTTCGTTCACCCACGCACCAATCATGTTAATTTCAGCTTTAAATTCGTTCTAGAATGTTGAAGGTTTGATGTTCTTGAATTGTGTTCTTGAAATTGGCTTAGAAATATATATATATATATATACTTAGAAATAATAGATCGTAGATAAGTTATTTTTGGGAAACTTATAGAAATCTAACTAGTTTAGGAGTTAATTACTTAGAAACACTCTACTTTGCAATATTACAAATCTTACCAGATTTTGGTGCATTCAGATACGTCCAAATACATGTATCTCGGGATATATGTGGTAAAAATTAGGTGTAATTTGTTCTAGATACACAGTATCCAAGTGGATGCGCATGTATATGGGATACATAGTAAAATCTCGCTCGTCACTCTTTTATGTATTTGGTATCCCATATACATGCGAATCACACCAAATACATACAAATACATGTATCTAGTGTGATTCACTTGTATCTGAGATACATGACTATCTTCGTCCTCATCTCGCTCATCTCTCTCCCTATTTTAGTGTATCTTGACTCAAAAATACATGTATCTAGGTGTATCTTCCTCAATATATGATTGAAAACTCTTAATTAGTGGTGAGATACATAATTATTTGAAAGTATAGGTAAAATTAGTATATATGGTATGAATATATTTCTAATTATAAGGTAGTTTCTCCTCTCTTTTTTTCATGCCTCGTATCATTCGAAAATCATTGCTAGTCTTTTCATGAAGATTAATATGAACGAAAATCTACCTCAAATTATGAACAACGACAAAACTGCCTCAAATAATACGAGGTACTATTAACATAAACATATGTACAGAAACAACAACATTATTGGTGTAATTCCACAAGTGAGATTTGAAAGGATAAGATATATGCAGAACTGATCCTTACTTTTGTGGAGGTAGAGAAATAACTTCTGATAGAATTTGTTGATAGAAACATTTAATTAGTTAAGCGCCAATGCAACTTGAAACCAAATCAAGAATGTTATTATTTTAAGTGAATTACATATTTAAAAAAAAACAAAGAAAGAAATTACAATATACCGTAAAGTGCAACATATTTTTCCTTTCTGAAATTCTTAACCCGCCCTCATCAGCCTGCCCTTCGTCATAGAATCACAAAGTGAAATTTATTAGGTAGAGCCTTTGAGCTTTTTTGTGATTGTGGCAATGTATTTGCCTTGATGAAATGCTTGTTCCAATTCAAGTTGTGTTGGTTGTCTAGAACCATCACCAGCAAAAGTTCCAGAACCATAGGGACTTCCACCTTTAATATTCTCCATCTCAAACATTCCTGCTCCAAATGAATAGCCAGTTGGTACAAACAGCATTCCATGATGTACAAGTTGTGTTATGGCTGTCAACCTATAAAAATAATAACACATTTCTATATTTAGTACTTTCTTTGTTACAATTTATAAGACAGTTCAAAACTTTGAGAGTCAAACAAGAAAACTTTTAAATACGATTTATTTGTATGTCCTTTGAATATTTTAAACGGTTAGTTATTGTAATTTATAGTACTTTTTAGACATAATAATACATAAATATGCCCGTTAACTTAGCCTCAACTCACATTTATGCCCTCCAACTTTGGGTGTGCACAAGTAAACACTCAAACTTATATAAAGTTGAATAAGTATAGACACATGAGTCCTATGTGACATAATACACGTAGGACTCAAATTTCCATGTAGGATGTGTGTGTCTATTTGTTCATCTTTATACAGGTTTAAGTGTCTAGTAGTGCATACCAAAAATTAGAGGACATAAATGTGCGTTGAGGCCAAGTTAAATGGCGTATTTATGTATTATACCTACTTTTTATGCAGTTTCAAAATTATTTTTCAAAAACCTTAGAGATTGTATGTTCGAATGGACAATCAAAAGAAACAAATTTGACTTTGTAAATCTGAACTATATCATATAAATTGATATAAAGAGAGTAACAGTTTAATTTTAAAACACTCAGTTTACCCTTCATATAAAACATCTATAACTTGTTTTAAATTACACATTTTAAAAGTTTTTTTTTTTGGTTAAATTTCGTGTCAAGTCAAAGAGGGGACTAACGCGGTAGTCTCTTGGCCACCTCCTTGGGAGCCAGTGCTCAAGAAAATGCCTGCTGGTTTGCCTGCAAGTTGCTGAGTTCTCCACAAACCTCCAGTAGAATCAAGAAATGCCTTAAATTGAGCACACATCATTCCAAATCTAGTTGGAAATCCAAATACAAATACAAATCCATCACCTTCAGCAAGTTCATCTGGTGTAATTATTGGTGCATCACTTTTTGGTGGTGCACTCATTTTTGCAAGAATTTCTTCTGATAGAATTTCTGGTACCTGTTTTTATCGAAATCCTGATCAGAGACGGATCCAGAATTTTTACTAAGAAAATTCAGAAAGAAGTGAGTTAAGGAAATTCTAACATTTTACTAAAAGACATTAATTTTAATTTTGTGTATGTCATGTAATAAAGGGATTCAAATGAACCCCCTTCTGGTATCCAAGTCAGGTTCACCCATGATCATTAAGACTCTATAAGGTGTGTAAAGAAAGTAGACCTTAGATCTACCTTAATCTTAAAAATGAGCTCGTGAAACAAAAATTATCCAGAATCATATAAAAAACAAATAACTCGATCGTGTCATAACTAATGTGGAATACTTAATATGTCCAGACTTGCCAACTAGAGCGTGAAAAACATGACAAGGAGGAAAGTGTGCAAAATGCTAGAACAAACCTGCCATAGTTTAGCTTCTACACCTTCAATTGATGCAGCCCCTTTCTTTATCTCTTGTGCCAATTTCTCAACATGTCCATACATAGAGTAGTAACTACACAATTTTTTTTTAAAAAAAACAAAGGTTAAATATCAAATAAACCAAAAAAATTTCAAACTTTCAAGCAAAAGGTCTATTGAAAGACTAAAGAGTATTCCTTCCATTTTACCTTGTTTAGCATTATTTTCTTATTAGTCCGTTAAAGAAAAAAATAACAAATTTTAATTGTTTAAATAACAGTTAAGGTAAAGTAGGGTTAGAAACGATGAATACATATTTATTTCGTAAGTTAATTTGTTATTGCGCTTACTTCCTACAAAGAATCAGACTAATTATTATGTATGTATACTTGTATTATTTATGTAGATGTTAATCTTTGGTTCTCATCCTTTAGAAATTACAAGTCTATCCGTCGATAAAAATACCACCCTAAGATGATCATCTCATGGTTAGTGACTATTGAGAACAAATTAAATCAAATGGTTCTATTTCTCAATCTTTCTAACTTGTTCTTACAAAACTAAGGTTTGAAAAGATAAAAATAAGAAAATCAAACATTCAGCGTTACAATCACAAAAATATTATAATATATTTAAGATCATTAATTTTAGATATTTTACAACCACACAAATATTATGAAAAATTTTAAATTATAAATTCTAAAAATCTTTATATATATATTATATTTTTTAATTTTTTTTTTACGTGTCAAATCAAATTAGGCCGAGGCAGTATCAAATATGGATATAAAAAGTTGACTTTAAAATGGCTTTCAGAAATAAATGAAATCAATCAATCAATCAATCATCGCTAATCACTCAACTCAATGAAGTATAATATCCTCAATTCTATTTACACCTTAAAGTCAATTTTTCACTAGGACCAATGTGAAAGTGACATGTAATTAACTTTACTCATTTATAAAGTCGAAGGTATGATTTGAAATTTATATATTCTGAATTTTGCCATCAAATCTTTAGCTCGTTATAATTATTGAGTTAACAATAAAATTAAATATATTTTTATAGATTTCTAATCTAAATACAAGATTTAATTAAGTACAAGCTATTTAATTTGTTCTAATCGTATCTAATACTCTAGCTCCGATTTCTATTTGTTTATCACACAATCTTATGTGGCATATTCTAGCAATATTTCGAAATTTTAATCAGTTTATCTCATAAGTCTGTTTAACCAACTTTTTTCAGAATTATAGACCCAAAAAACAGAAACAAACAACAAAACCCCTCAATACATATGTATAATTTGACTATGTTATGCGGATTTAAAATTTAAAATTTTGTTAATTTTTATTTAATGTTTTACAATAATATATAACTGATCTCATAGTTAGATATCTAAGATATTTAGTGGATTTTCTAATAGAGTACTATATAGAGTTTCAAATAAAAGTTACCAAGTTCACACAGAGGCAAAAATAAAATTTGAAATTTGAAATTATAGATTTGAGCTTCTATTCCTTTTAAGTTACTGAGTTTTAAATTAATAATTTATACATATTGAATGACTTTTTAAGACAAATATGACGTTTGGACCAAAACTACTGAATTTGACTGAACCTGTATCCCAAAGGCTAGCTCTGCCCCTAAATTCACGTGAACTCGTAACTAACATAACCCTAGCCCTAACAATATGGGTATGTCAAGGAAAATAAAGATTAAGAGATGAATCTTATGTAACAAAAATCTGAATTAGTCAGGACAATAAACTTCGAATACCAAATTATCAAATACTATATAAAAAATGCACATAATATGATACAAATTTACAAAGAGAGGAGAGAAATTCATACACAATGTAGACTTTGGTTGCCATTGGAAAATGAAAATGTTGTGTGTTTTTTTTTGGGTGAATAAATGAATCAGAATATAGAGATGAAGAAGATTGGGAAAAACACTTTGTTTATATATAGTGGGGAGCCAATAGCCATGGTGTTGACCATTTTATTTATTTATTTTCTTCTACTCCCCCGTTTCATTTTAGGTAGAACTTTTTAGATTTCGAGATTCAAACAAATCTATCTTTGACTGTAATTTTTTCATAGATCTTTTAAACATTTTGAATTATCAATTATTATGACTTATAAAGCCGCCCCACCCCTAGTAGGGTGGTTAAAGAGGAGGTTGCGGATTTCTGACCTCCGAGCCAGAACTATCTGGGGGGGAAAGGGGTTACCACTCCTGCAAGACTGCTTTGGGTTCCAGAGTTGTTATAAGGGCGGGAACTATTTACGTAGTTAACAAATATATAAATTTCATTTCAAAAAATTGAAGATTTCATACACAAATTTCCAGTCAAACTTAAACTGTTTGATTTTGGGACAGAGAAAGTAATTTTTTTTCTATAAGTATCATATATTTTCAAAATTATTGATTCGACTAATTCAAACTCATGACATATAAATTCATTAGAACGATTTTAGAATTTGAACTCAAAATCTTAGATAAAAATAAAGTGATTGCAATTATCCGTTACATCAAAATGATGTAAAAATAGTATTCATTGCCCATTTTTTGATTTCGTCTTTGAAAAACAACCAATTGTATCGAATTATCATGAAATTTTACTTTGTTAAATTTAGAACTCTGTAATAATAATTACAAGAGCTTTGTGAATATTACCTCAATGAGTGCCTTTTTATTTTTTTTTCCTTGGAAAACTTGAGATTGGTCTTGATTAATTAGGGATAATTATGTCATTTGCTGGGTTATTCTTAATAAATTAATTGTTCATATCATCATTAATTATTACTATTGTAATATAGTAATTATATATACTTCCAATTTTTCTTTGCTTTAAGTTGGAAAGTTGACTAATCTTAATTATGAATAATTAACATTCATAATAAAGATTTAATATCATTAAAATATCTATTATTATTCCATTGTTTTTCACAACTAATTATGATCGCCCATCATTATCAGCCATCATTACCATCACAACCAATCAACACAATCAATTTTACCACCCTTAATCATCGTTTAGAATCATCACCATCAACCACTATTATAACTATCAATCGCTAACGAAAATCACTGCAATCAACCATCGTTATATCGCTAACTACTGTCATTATTCACCACCACCTTTAGCTATTCACTATATAGTGATGTCCCATCTAATTTGAATTCACACGACTCATTTCTCCACCATTAGCTATCACTATATAGTGATGTCCCATCAAATTTGGCATGTCTAATACAGATTCACACATTGCAAAAATTCATTACTTGGATGACGCTTCGAATTAGATATTTTCTATTATCGAGACATGAATCCAAAATCTAGTTAAGAGTGGACTCTTGAATAAAATTAACAACCAAATAAACAAATAAATAAGTAATAATCATTGAAAGGCATTCCTTAACAAGTGGACTCTTGAATAAAATTGAAGAAGTTTTAATAATGCTAATTTAGTTAGGAATATAAGTGTTGACATTTAAACAAACTTAAAAGAAAAAACTGTGAAAGAATAAGAAGCAACAACAACAAACAATTGCATTATATTATAATTACATGTTCAAGTCCTATCCCCATTTTCCTCACTAATCCTTATTTATATGGGATAATGACTAAATGATGTGATTCTTATTATGCAAACTCACATAATTTACTTTTGTTACAAAAAACTAGTATAGTGACATTTGAGCAAAGTTGAGTGATTTTATTAAAAATAATTTATAACAAACCCCTTTGTCAAGGAGATTCATTCGAACTCAATTCGTTGAAAAATAATGTTATATTTTAAATTTTTTTAGTGCAAATTCCAGCTTCACCAATGACAACAACATAAATATAAAATGTTATTAACCCTTCCTCTAAAGGAAAAAAAGGGAGATGGTTTACTTATATTTAGTTTTTCTTCTATCTTTTTATTTTTATTTGAATAACCCAAGGAAATGGGGATGTAAGGGTATGTAACAAGATAACTAACAAATAAAGAAGACATAGAAGTTGGATCAATAGTCGATTAAAGAAATGAGTTGTGATGGGATGATTAAAATTATTTCTTTTAATTAAATTGTTTTGGGGTCGAACTCCTGATAATGGAATAAATTCTTAGTTGAAAGTGTCTCCTCCAGAAATATAATAACCCTGCAATGTGCAATGCATGAATTCTAATTTTGTTAAGCCTCAAAACGAGTATCGGACACCAGGTGAGAAATCAAATAATAATAAAAAAAGATGTTAGGATTAATATTATCTATGGTCCCTCAATTTTGGATAAATACTAGTTTTGATCCTTATGGTAAATGACTCAATAAATTAAACCTTCAATTAAAGTGTGTTTTTGGGTCCCTTTGTATAAGAAATATGTTATATCCAAACTTACATTTAGAAGAACATTACTTAGCTTTAAATATGGAGTGACAATACAAATTTAACATAATACATAAGTAATTAAAGAAATAAAAAAATATAAATTTTAAGTAATTTAGGGTTAAACATACTTAATAAGATATTACGCATTTACGCACGATTCTATAATTAGCAAGTAGCAACTAATCATTCAATTATCATTTCACAAAGTTTGGAGGCTTAAAAATAATTGGAGAAACATTTTAGCAAATTGTTTTCCATTAGGTAGTAATAATAATATAATATATTTATAATATGAGTAAATTAGTTGAATTAACCTCAAAGCATAATCATGGAAAATAATTAATGCAATTATAGGTGAGAATATTTTCCTACTAATCTAGTGCAATTATGGAGGAACATCATAGGTGCAATCATATACCCTAAGGTGCAAATTGCAATCATGGAGAAAAACATTTTCTCAAAAATATTTTTCATATTTGATTAGTTAAAAACTTTTGAAAAACATTTTTACTACAAAAATAAATTTCTTTAAATTAGAAAAATAACTTTTCTGTGAATAATATTTTTTTGTTTATTAAATATACAAGAAAATTAAAAAAAAAAATTCACAAAAGATTTTTTTCTAGGAAAATTACTTATTTTCCCGAAAAATATATCTTTATTTCTTCCTACCAAACACACCCTAAGTTTCCATCACTCAAGTATAAGTAACTAATTAATATATACTGACAATATAAAAGAATATTTACATTATTAAGTCATTAATTATAAGTAATTATTCATAAAAAGTAGGACTAAGAAAAGATACGCTACCTGTTATAACATATTAAAATACACTGATAATGTAAAAATTCTTAAACAATCAATAAATAGATCTAGTATAAATTACCTAATGACCATATGACTCAGTGCTCTTCAAAAACGTTGACGTACCCATGTCAGATCCACAAAAAATGTATGGTACTACTTTTGAAGGATCCGAGACACAGTTAGCGAGCATGTTGTGCAGTAATAGAAATGTCATTTACAGAATTTCCAATACTAGCTGATGATGAATAAGGAAGTGAAGAAGAATTTCTTGATCTGAACACAAAACCAGGTTGTCCAGGATTAGACAACTTTGTTTCATTGCAAAGCATGAAGACAACTTGAGACATCATTGGTCTTTCATTTGCATATGATTGTACACATAATAGTCCAATTTGGATGCATCTCAAAACTTCCCTAGTTTCATACCAATCCCCTAATGAGGGATCAACAACATCTATAGCTTTGTCATCATTCCATGAATCCCAAACCTGAAAAAAGGGAGAGCAAAGTTAACATTTCTGGTTAGTGATGGAATCAGGATTTTCGATTAGGGAATTCAAGTAAATACAAAAATGTCGTGTCTGGGGTTAAGGGGGTCCAAAATTTCATATATGTTCGACGAAAGAATGTGTTTCTATTGGGCTAAAATAACTCAAAATACTTTTAACATGATGTGATATTGTCAGTTTGCGGACAAACCCCCCCACGGTTTCCCAATAGGCCTCACAATATTAAGAGTATCCAATACCTTATAAGTTGTTATCTTTTTTCTTTTTCTTTTTTCATGTGGGACTTTGTTCACATACACTCAACAGTTTTCTCCTTGAACTAAGTTCCACATGACCTATCACTTTATAGGCTTATCTGGAGATTTCACTGTGTGCCACCATATCAATAGAGTATTTATGGTCGCGAACGGCCACTAGCTTCTTTTTGTGTAAGCATCTCCAAGGCTACAGGTAAAGATAGTAAACCGGACCATAGATGGTCAAAGGGACCAAGTCGGACCCCACTCCATTACTCTACCATCTCTATAATTGTCCCACCAAACCATTGACTCTGATATAAGTTGTTAGGCTAAAATAATCCAGAGATACTCTGAACATGGCATGATATTGTCCCCTTGGACCAAACCCGCGTAGTTTTTTCAGAAGACTTCATAACATTAAGATTATCCGACATCTTAAAGGAGTATTTTTTTTTTACTTTTCATGTGGGACTTTGTTCAGACACACCTAATAGTTTCTAGCATAGCTTTCTAAAGAAGGGGATTCAATTTGAATACCCTTCCAATGCATGTAGCTCCGCCATTGTTTCCATCCCTATGCTGGTGGAGGTAGCATGTACAATGTAATAGTCGAAGTATGCACAAGCTAGCCCCGACTCCACCGTATAAGAAAAAAAAAAGAGATGAACATTTCCACATATCCTTCTCTAGAGCAATGATATAAGGGCTAGAGCAAAACAAGATACATCTTCTTAACTTAAGATGAGTTCTTGATGAAGAGATGTCTTACATTTCCAACTAAATTTAAAGAATGATCCTGATAATGTGTAGTGTTCTTCCTGCCAGTAATGATCTCCAACAACAGAACACCAAAACTGAAAACATCAGATTTCAATGAAAAATGCCCTTCCATTGCATATTCTGGTGACATATAACCACTGAAATGAACCAATAGTTATGTCAAGATCCACAATTTTAATATGGCATAATACCTCAACTGACATCTATGAGGTGTGCACAAGTAGACACTTAAATTTGTAGAAAGTTGAATAAGTAGACACATGCGTCCTACATGACATAATATGCGTCTTACATGGCATAATACAAATCAGTTCGAGTGTATCTTATGTGATTCACTATGTAGGACGAGTGTGTCTACTTGTTTAACTTTATACAAGTTTAAGTGCCTTTGAGAAAAATACACATATGTTGATACATAAAAGTGATGCTTACTATGTTCCAACAACTCGATTCGTGTTAGCTTCAATTTGATCACCACCAAATATCCTAGCAGTTCCGAAATCTGATATTTTCGGGTGCATTGAGGCATCTAGTAAAACATTGCTGGCTTTTAGATCCCTGTGTATGATTCTTACTCGAGAATCGTGGTGTAGGTATGACAATCCTCGTGCTATTCCAGCGATGATTTCAAATCGTTTTCTCCAATCTAACTGCGACCCTTTAGTTTTATCTGCAATACACGATTCGAAATGCATAATTTAGCAATCCATCAGTAACATGTCTATTTATATTTTTTACACTATCTGGAAATGTATATATGTACCAAAGATAAAACTGTCTAAGCCTTTGTTTGGCAAGTATTCATAGATCAACATTTTCTCTCCTCTTTGTATGCAACATCCTAAAAGCCTCACAAGATTCCTGTGTTGTACTCTCGCGATTAACGTTACTTCATTCTTGAATTCCTCCACTCCTTGTCCTGAGTTTTTCGAAAGTCTTTTGACCGCTATCTCTTGTCCGTTGTTTAGCTGGCCCTGAAATCAAAATGTAAGCTTGTTCTCAAGTAAAATTGGCTCAACAAATGAGTAAGAAGTTGGAAAAATATCGGGAGGTACCTTGTAAACGCTACCAAAGCCTCCTTCTCCGAGTTTGTTAGCATCAGAGAAATCATCAGTGGAAGAAATGATAGTGCTTAGATCGAAGATTAACACATCGACGTGTTCACTTCTATCCATCTCATTGCCTCTTGAAGAGTTCTCATAGGATGCTAAATTCCTTGTCAAAGTGTTCAAACTGGTGAATTGGTCCTCCTTATCTGTACATGAAGTAACTCAGTCGCAGAGCCAAGATTTCACTAAGGGGATTCAATAAAGAAGTAAATACACGAAGAAATTAAGGGTTACCCTTTACCTTTTCTCCCTTTCCTTATTACCAAACAACAAGCAAACGAGAGCGCGATGAGTATTGCAGCAATGCAGATTGTCACAATTGCTATGGTTCTTTTCATGTGATAACCATTGTTGTTCTTCGAGAATTGAGCTTAAAGAACAAACAATGTAAAACTTTTTGTAACACAATACCGTAAAACATTAACAACTGTTTGATGTATGTGACCATCTTATCTAAAAACTTAACCTGTTAGAAAACTTACACTATTATGTACTTAAGCTCTTAAACAAGATGGTAAAACAATTCAACTTAGTATCAGAGCAGACAATAGTCATTCTCACACACAAAAGGACGTATTACAACAACAAAAAAAACCAACCCCGTATAATCCCACAGGTGGGATCTAAGGGGTAGAGTGTACGTAGACCTTACCTCTCTCTACCTTGTGAGGGTAGATATATTGTTTCTGATAGACCCTCGGCTCAAGGAGATACAAGAACATAATTAAGTAAATAAAAGTTTTAATCTTTCTAACCGCTTTAGTACTTCTTAGACAAGATGATCATGCGTTATTAACTCAATATAAATTTTACCCAAAGTAGATGCAGATACTCTGATATACAACTCTTGTCCTCCATCTGTAAACTCCCTTGTGTCTATCAAGTCACCATACCAAGTGATGCATCCAATTCCTCCTATACTAACATTAGCACTTGCATAAGCAGAGCAAGAACAATTATTCAAACACAATTTCTCACATTCTTGCAACCCGATACTCCTATTCAATCGCGCATTGTAAGTGTCTGGGACCTTCACATTACTCAATTTAGCAAATCCCTCGCCATTTTTGCACACGTTCTCGTCCTTCTTCCTCAAGCACCCTTGTGAACCGTCTCTCAAATACCATGACCGGTTTTCCCTTGGCTCATACCCAATAAGACACTTGCATTCAAACTCACCCAAGTTGTACAAGTTGCAATTACTAAATTTTCCACAATGTACATAGTCATCACACGAGTCCTTAGGGGCGGACCAAAATTGTACCCATTTCTTCGCGCCTTCTTGCCAGTTCAATATACTCATCATCCCCGATTCGTTCAGTACTAATCTCGAGATAACAGAGTCCTTCATAGTGAATGTCACAGAGACTTCACTTTCATTGTCAACATATTTGCTGTTAAATATAAATCCAGGCCTCATTCCGGGTACACCACTCCAACCTAGACCGGTCCAGGGTCCAGTTCGCCATATCCTGTTAGAATTTTTATACAGGAAAACTTGAGGTACTATTCCATTTATCTCAATCTTGTACACATACTCCCCTGAACCAGGATCATTCATCGATTTCCACGACGTTAGAGACCGGTTCAAACCGGTTTTCTTGTCATTCCCAAACTTCATGTTAGGAAGTATAGTATTTGTAGGATGATCAAAGCTTTGCCATACAATAACTTCCCTTTTCGTGTCACGAAAAAAAACGAAATTCCCTGAATCCAATAGCTGAGCTGAGGAAATAT
The DNA here is from genome assembly GCA_029582245.1 of Solanum etuberosum. NCBI lineage: Eukaryota > Viridiplantae > Streptophyta > Magnoliopsida > Solanales > Solanaceae > Solanum > Solanum etuberosum. Next base: position 51,096 of record JAJONR010004072.1, on the reverse strand, counting down.
TGGTTTTCCAGGCGAATATTTTGGTACTTCGATTTAGTATTACAAGATTACCTGTTGGGTCGATAGAGAGAATCCCGTATGTGCCATTTACAGGATTCTCTCTATTAGCGACCCAAACGACAGTTAGTTCAGGGATGTTATTGTACCAAATTCCAACGTATCGATTGTTGGAATAATTTCCAAGGCTGAAGAAACCAAGAGCAAATAATTTTCCAGAAGAAACTAACAAATCTCCATCTTTTAGAGATTTGTTAAAGGAAATTGCATCATTGGAAGTAGAAAATTGGACATAAAATAAGATGAATACTAGTAAAACTATCATGAACAATTTTGTCTTGGACATGATGTTTAAAACAAGTAATGGTTCGATCGATCGAACCCCCAATAACTTTAGCTCGAATACTATATATATGCATAAAATATCCACTAAATAAGTATGGATAATCTCGACTCATAGAATCCAAATCTTGAATCAACGACTAGCTTTAGTACATGAAATCCATGATTATAATCTTTTTAGCTAGCCTAGTTGAAGTAGTACTACAAAGGTAAAAAAAAAAGTTTGTTGTAATTAATGAAGCACAACTACCCCCAACATAGTGAATTAAGTGTTTTTTTGTACCTTATGTTCTTAGAAATTTATTGTTGTTGTCTGATTTCTGTGTGTGTAATTTATTGTTAACGTAGGACACTCGTGGGGTCCTAAAGGCTTTCAATGTGTGTTATTATGGATTTAGAAAAATGTTTTTCAATTATTTTTTTTCGTGTTTGGTTGGTTGAGATGTTTTGGAAACATTTTATTTAGAAAAACAAGATTTTTAAAAAATTAAGAAAAATGACTCTGTGTAGGATTAGTAGGAAAAACAATTACACTAATTAATACTTAGAGAATTGCTAATATCCAATGGAATTTGGCTGTTTAAATTAGTGATTTTCTAGTAGTAACACATATAGTGTTTGTCTAAGTTATATATAAATATTTGAGAGATAATATTTTCTTTTTAGTTACTTGTCAACACCAGAAAATAAGTGTTCCCACTCCAGTTAAGGTCTGGGCGTGTGGGGAGTGTTAAGAAGTCTATACCGGTAGAGAGTTGAGAAATTGGTCTCCTCACTTGGACTTGGACAAACCTCCCTTCGTGAGCTAGTTTTTGAAGTTGAGTTAGACCTAGGTGCCATATCTTTACGAAGTAGAAAGTTCAACTTTGTTTGTTTGTCCATTTTTTACCCAAGCAAACTAATGTGGATGAAATACAACGTAATTTTTCGGAAAAGAGAGTTGATAAACTTTTAGTTGAATTTAATCTATAAATGCAGAACCTCAAATAGATACTAGCTCTGTAATCTATGATCAAGAAATATCAAAGGAACATTATTTCAATCTTTTTATTCATATAACATGGTTTATGTACATAGCAAAAAAAGACTATTTCTATAATTAACTACCCAAAAAAAAGCATTCTTTTTGTAAAACAAATCAAGGTAAGTGTACAAAGAGAAAATTGTTAACCAATTGAAGTACTATACGAGGGTAAGTTAAAACACTATTGATCCTCCTGATATGGTCGGGTGGAGAAAAAACACTAATGTACTATATATACATTTTTGCCAGCAGGGATCCATCATCCATGTATTGCATTCATTCGTCGGGGAATCTCTATGTTCACACCCCCATTTGCCTTGATTTCTATTCTGTCACGTAGAAGCCTATGATCTGTCTGTACGTTTAACTCTACCGGGGGTCAAGCATGGTAATCGTAACTTGATTCACTGTGAAAGTTTCTTCGTAAATAGTTTCCGAGTGTTCATCAACAGGTCTTCTTCCGAGGCAAAAACCAGGGTGTTTAGGCTGAGGCATCGTTGCGGTTTCACTGCCTAACATCAATACAACGGTTGCCATGTTCGGTCTATCTTCTGCTTGCTCCTGAACACACAATAACCCAACCTGTATGCATCTGATTACTTCACACGGAGAAAATGATTCGCCAACTGATGAATCGAGTAGTTCTGAGGCTCCTCCTTCTCTCCATAGTTTCCACGCCTGCAGAGCGATTATACATTTTGTATTAGAAATTAGGGGCGGAACTAGAGAGAAAGTTATAGGTTCGACAGAACTTTAGTAAAAACCTTGTATATATTTATGTTATGAAATCTACTTAATATGCATAAATAATTTATCGAGAACCTACTAAGCTATAGAATTCAGAACACATAAACTCAAAATTCTGGTTCCGCCTTTGTTAGAAATGATGACTAAGTTGTGATAATTTTGGTGTACTTACATGGCCAAGAAGGTTCCTTTGGTTGTTCTGAAAATAAAATCCTCTGTTCTTCTTCCCTGTTACTATTTCCAACACTAAAACTCCGAAGCTGAAAACGTCTGATTTAACAGAGAATAGACCATCCATCGCGTATTCAGGAGACATGTAACCGCTACATTAAGAGAAAAAAAAGTCGATTTACTAACACTTTTCAAAGTGTTTTTTATGAATGATTTTTAAGGAATAATGTGATTCTACTTACTAGGTTCCAACTACTCTCTTTGTATTTCCTTCGGTCTCATCACCTCCAAAAATCCGTGCCATGCCAAAATCTGATATTTTCGGGATCATTTCCTTGTCAAGGAGAATGTTGCTTGCTTTGAGGTCTCGGTGGATAATCCGAAATCTTGAATCTTGATGAAGATACAGAAGCCCCCGAGCGATCCCACAGATAATGCTGAATCGTCTTTGCCATTCAAGCAACGAGCTTTTTTGCTTATCTGAGACGCGTATATTTGTTAATTTTGAAGTCCAATAGCATACAAACATAGTTACTGATCATAAGAATATATTGAACGAAAAACGACTTACTGAATAAGATTGAATCCAAGCTTTTATTTTCCATGTATTCGTATATCAACATTTTCTCTTCCATCTCAACGCAACATCCAAGAAGGCGAACGAGGTTTCTGTGTTGAAGTTTTGCTATCAATCTTAGCTCATTCTTGAATTCCTCTATTCCTTGGCCTGAATTCTTTGACAGCCTTTTCACTGCTATTTCTTGACCTTCATCTATTATTCCCTGATAAAAAAAAAATATGTTCTTTTGTTGATTATCTTCACATTTTCCAATAAAACAGAGTCCGTCTTTCCCAATGTTCATCTAATCCTGAATACTGTCACTTCATTCGTGTCAGATCCTCCAAAAATGAAGCATTTTTTGGAAGATCCGACAAGGGTGCAATGCCATTTTTGTAGGATACGAACAACACAGGTTGTTTTCACGTCTAGCTGAGATTTACCTAGTAAGCGCAAAAAGGACTAGTTTTTCATGTATTGCTCATATCTTTGAAAAATGTTGTTACACTCGTGTCAGATCCGACAGGGGTGCAACGACATTTTTGTAGAATCCGAACAACATACGTTTTTTCACATCTAGTTGAGTTTTACATTGTAAATGCAAAAAAAAAGGACTAGTTTTTCATGTATTGCTCAGATACTCGAAAAATGTCATTGCACCCGTGTTAGATCAATCCTCCAAAGTGATGCATTTTTGGAGGATCTGACACGAGTGTATGCAACGACATTTTTGTCCTGTCTGAGCAGCATAGGTTCTTTTTACTGATATATGATCAGTTTTAACTTGTAAATGCAATAAAGGACTACTTTTTTGATGTATTGCTATGATCCTCGAAAAATGTCACTGCACCCGTGTTACACCTTCCAAAGTAGTGTACTTTTGGAGGATCTGTCATGGATATGACGACATTTTTGACCAATCCGAGCAACATAAGTTTTTTTTTTTTTTTACGTCTAAATGAGTGTTACCTTGTAAACGCAACCAAAACCGCCCTGGCCTAACTTGTTTGCATCAGAAAAATCTTCAGTAGCCACAGCTAAGGTACTGAGATCAAATAATGGCAATTCAAACTCGTCCGCGACAGTTTCGCCAGAAATTTCTCTTTTACTTGGAATAATGGCTGTGTTCACTAGAAGATCTTGACTTCTTTCAATAGAGCCTGGTTCAAAAATAGTGTAAGAAATATGAATTATGAGATGGTGGTGACAAAACAGTCTGTTCCATGAAGTTTTTACTAAAAATTTTGCTTCCTATAATACATCGATAGACACCTTTAACTTGACCTCAACTGACAACTGATCGCTCTAACTTTGAGTAATGTATAGTTAGACACCTCAACTCGTCTCCACCATGTCTAGTGAACGTACATTCCAACTTACAAAATGATCATCTAGACATTTCCAATATTTATGTGTCACAACAACGTTAGGTGTCCATGAGACACAGTGAAGACGAGTCGAGATGTCTATAGATGTGCATTCTTTATGTATTATGCCTCAAGTAAATATCGAATACCATACTGAAATCGAAATTATAGGCTTATAACATACCTCTTTGTTCTGTTTTTTTTCTTATTGGACCTTCCAATAATTTTTGTCTCTTTGATAAAAAGCAAATGCTTACAACTCCAATTAGAACAAGAACAACACCAGCTGTAATTCCAGTAGCCATAGCAATTCTTTTTGTTTTGCCAGAACCATCTTCAGATCCAACATTTCCACTTTTTGCTGAAAATTAACAGATAAAGATGAGTCTTCCATCAAGATTGATTAATTTTTTTAACAATAAAGTCACAAAGATTATTTTTTATCGCGATTGAGTAACTTGAACTAGGTGTGAATTGCTCGAAAAATACAAATGAACGGAAGGTCAAGTTTCCTTTCTCATGAATCCAAAAACATTAGTGCACATTACATAACTTAATAATTACTATAGTCGTTTGATTTTTGGAATAACAGATAACCATCCCAAGATGAAATGTGAGATTATATTATTTCGTGTGACTAAAAGTACGATTATTTTTATACAATCTTTAATGCAAGCGGATAATAATCTCTAAATAAAATACCAAGATGCCCTTTCTTGAGATTTCTTCCAAGGTCCTTTAGAAAATCTAAGATTAAAATTGAAAATATAATAGTTAATCCTAATTTATCCAATGTAAAGTCAATACACATATATTAAATAAATTTATTCATTTTTATATTTCAATGTAACTTGTTCACCATTGAAATAACCCAAAGACTTTGTCCTTGTCAAAAAGTATTTATTTTTATATTTACAATATGAAAGTAAACCTTATGAAAAATTAAAAGTAGAACTCATACTATATGTAAATTTGAAATTAATCAAAGTCAAAATAATCGGCCAAATGACTATTTTTGGAATATAAAGTGGGTCCAAAAAATTGATTTCCTCTCATCCATTTCAAAAAGAATCTTTTGTGTGAACTTACACCTAACTTTTAGGACCAATTGTCCACTAATTTTAGTTTTTCCATAATTGTCAAAATTTTAAAAATAAATAATAATTAATAAAAGATATGATATCCTCATGAAAATATAACAATAAAAGCAGCAAAAAATTAATCTATTTTTCATTATGTCACGCAACAATTTGCGTTAGCAATACAAAATACAAAATAAAAAAAGGTAACACACGCTTTGTTCACTTTATGACCATGTTTTAATTTTAAACCCCTTTCTCACCTTCTTTTTTAGGTAAACATAAACTTATAACAAGCCGGAATCAAGATTTGAAGTTTACGAATATTTATGATAAGAGTTAGAGCTAAAATTTTAAGTTTATGAATTATAAATTCTAGAAAAAATAGCTTGCTGAGTTCTTGATAAATAATTTATAGATGATTAGTGGATTTTTAAGCAAAAATATAGAGTATAGATCAAAACTACTAAGTTCTATCGAACCTGCCTACAGACTTATTATAGCTTCACCCGAAGGAAAACGATGGTCTGAATAAAAGCTATTGAATTCACGTGAACCTGTAAGGCTGTAAGTGTTCACATCAAACTAATTAATAAAGCTAGAAATGTAACTTTTATACTTACTTTTTTTATTAATGTATTATCGAGTGTTTTATTTATCCTTTTATTCATGTGTCTGTTACTATTATCATTTTTTTCCATATTATTTGTATATATAACTTAACTTAAATTCTAGTTGAAATATGATCTCATGCTTATGCATAGGAAGAAAATAAGATAATAAAGAAAAAGGAAACTCACTTTTAGTTAACTTACCAAAGGGGGGAATAAAAACTTTGTATTAGTAGAATTTTCTTTTGAATGGAAAATAATTAATTCTAGAAGCTTGAGATATAGGTGCATTATTTTCTAACTAATTAACCATCCCAATCTAATCAAAAAGGGAAAAAAATCAAACACCTAATAGTAGATAAACCATATGATTAACTAATTTAGGACTTTTGAGGGTATTTTTCATATGTTTTGGTTTACATTTTTTTCTTTTTCAATGCATAATAATTCAAAAAAGAAAAAGGAAAATTATGTGAAAATTAAAACGTGCCTACCACAAAGAATATGTTTTGTCTCTCTCAATATCGAATAAAATATATTGTAAGATAATATATTTGAATATATAGTTGGCTGTTTTCAAGTCTTTGTCAAGAGTCAATGGACTTTAATTAATTATAATTTGCTTATTGTAATGATAATATGTACTAGCTTCTTGTTTTTTCAAAGTATAGCACCAACTACTTTTCTATTAATTACTCTCATTAAATATATATGTAGACATTGCAAACAATATAATAACAAGATATTTTAAACAAGCATCTTTTTTTTTAAAGAATCAGCGTTACAAAATATTAAACACTATCATCTACACAATCATTTCAGAATCTCCTAAAAATGAAATATCGAACTCTATCATCTACAAAATCGTTCCAGAATCTCCTAAAATAAAATAGTGAATATTATCATCTACACAATCGTTCTAGAATCTCGTAAAATCTCAACAAGGGCGTGCTAACAACCTAGTGCGACGTGGCGAATCTCCACGTGTCCAATCCATGATAACACTTCAAATTTCTAAAATAAAGGGGTAAAAAATCGCCTAGACGACCATTTTTTTATATCATTTAAAAATATGTAGTTCTAACTTAATGAAAAATGAGATGGGATTATTATTATTATTCAACCCAATAAATAAATAAAAATTCCATATATATCTCTACCAACACCCAACCACTCCATTAAATTGAGTTCGACTCAACTCTCCTACTAAATTAAGAATAGTGGTAGGATATTAAGCACTCTTTTAATATAACCAGAGCTCTCGAGTTTAAATTTCGAGAAGAATTAAATCACCTTTTCACGATTATGATGTGGAGTACTATTTTATCCTACTAAAGATATTTTTTTTATAGCAATTCAAATTAATTGAGTCTCAGAATGGATATCGAACATCAGATGAGAAAATGTACCTGCGTCAGAAGAAGCAGCTCTAACGTAGAGAAATTGTCCACCTTCTGCTGCCGAATATTGGCGCATATCGACTAATTCCTTTGTCCAAATGACACAACCCGAACCCGAACCCGTAACGTTCGCGGTAGTGTACGCCGTGCATGAACAGTTGTACCTACACATTTTTTCACATTCTTCCAAATTCATCTTAGTATCAACGAATGAACTTGAACTTTGTGGCAATTTCATGTTCTTCAATATGTTAAAAACATCAGTTTCACAATCCAAATCATGATATCTAACACATCCATCTGATCCATCTCTTAAATCCCATGCCACTTGATTTTTAGGCTTGTACCCTACTAGACATTTGCATACCGGCGATAGATTCGCGTTACAAATTCCCGAAACACCACACTCTTCGTAAAAATCACATTGGTCTTTCGGGGCATACCAGAATTTGTTCCAAATGTTACTAGTCGGAATCCAAGTATACCTCTCTAAGAAACCGTTATGCTTCACTAACAATCTCGAACATATTTTCTTGTCAAGAACCTATCAAAAACATAATTAAGTAAGCAAAATCATTTTTTTTTACAAAATTTAACATGGTATATATATATATGTATGTGTCATGTAAGAAATGGATCGTTAGACCTAACTCAAACCCAAAAGCTACCTCATAAGGTGAAGATTACTCAAGACCGTATAAGAAGACAAACAAGTCCCCTAACCCCACTATCCTAAAAATATAATACGGGAATCCAACATCAGATAAACAAAGAATTGATACCATGATAAGAAATAGACACTCAACACCAGTAACTTGTTCATGAAGTGAAGATTGCCCCATCCCACTACTAACATGAGACTCAACATAACATAACGCTACCCGTCATTACTAAAAAAAGAATCAAACTCACACGTACATACCTCAAACGTGTAGTAAACTTCATCCTTATTCATCTGAAACTCGAAAACTATAATATCTGTTGGCTTCATTTCTGGTACACCACTAAATCCAACACCATTCCAAGGTCCACTTCTATAGAAAATTGTATCTCTATTTGTCAAATAAGCTTCAGGCAAACCATTAACATCAAGTTTAAACGTATAATTCCCCGGAGAAGGATCAAATGGCGATTTCCACGACGTTATATTCCGATTAAACCCCGTTTTCGAGTCCCACCCAAGTTTCATCCCGGGTAACAGAGTATCCGTTGGATAATCAAAACTCTGCCACACCATAAGTTCGTCTTTTTCTGATAGAACGACGAAATTACCTGAATCCAATAACTTTGCGATAAATGTAGTATTATTATTCGCGAAATTTAATGACCACGTATAATTTCCATCTCCGTCATCAATAACAAGACGTCCATCTTGTGTTATTTTTAACACAGGGGAAGACGATGAATTGGTGACGGGGTTTTCTCTGTTTGCAACCCAAATTATCGTCGTTTCTTTGATCTCTTTGTACCATATTCCAACGTACCATTTGTCTGAATTCGGACCACCAGGAGTGAAAAATCCTAATTCGAATTTTTCTTGTTGAGAGACTAAAGTTTTCGATATCGTAAGGGGATTTGTAATCGTGATCGTATTATCTGTTGTTGCTGCGACGATTTGTGAGATTAGAAAAAAGTAGAAGCAAGAACATAGGTGAAAAATGTATTTTTTGGTGTTAATGTTTGTCATTGTTGACTTCAAAAAATGGGGTATTTCTTAGCTTATGTAGTACTACTTGTTGTCTATAAAGATTTATTTTTTTAAAAAAAATTGTTTGTTAGGAAAATGGAAAGGGAGAAAAAGTGTTTTTTTTTCGACACCTAATCCACAAGCCTCCACGTTTTGATTCTTTCTGGATTTATATATATATATATTATCCGATATTTTAGTTACGCGTAATACATAAATAAGTACTAAGCAGTTATATTTAGATATTTTAATTTGGTTTTAATTGATAGTTAAACATTTCAACTTATTTTTATTGTGTCTGGTGGACATTAGGTGCGGTGACAAGACACGTAAATTTTTGAGGTGTTTAGATGATTATTTTATAAGTTGAAGTGTTTAACTGAGACAATGAAAACAATTTGAGGTGTGTAGATGTGTATATTCATAATTGGAGTGTTTACTTGTCAGCTGAGGCCAAATTTGAAGTATCTAGATGTGCATATTCAAAATTAGAGTGTTAACTTTTCAGCCGATGCCAAATTTGAGATGTCTAGATGTGTATATTAAAAAAAAAAAAATTGTGACTTATCCACTTTGTTATAAAGTCAAAAATTTCAAATTTTATCTAAAAAAATGTCCAAATTTGCATTAGATATCAATTAACTAACACTTATAAATTATAATTCGGACCACATCACTTATTTTAATTAGCCGATTGATGTTAGTATAATCTTTAAAATTATAAAGGTGCTTATGAATCATTGTGTGCAAAATCATTATAACAATTAGTTAATTAAAATATATTTTCTTTAAAAACTTTTTAGGCAATATATATCTATGATTAACTTAATTAAACTCCACTTGGAGGAGAGAGGTTTAAAGTCACAGTATATTAGACCCCACTTTTCAAAGTCAAATTGGCTCATTGCAATTTATAGTGGGTAGGTTAAGTTAGATCAAATCAGTTAAGAAAGAATTGATACTTATTTATTTATTTATTTATTTTACAAGAAAATACTTATTCGCTATTATTTGGGTGTGCATATAAGGTAGCTCTCCGAACAACCTTGATTGAAAAAGCATGCATGTAAAATAATTTGAATCTAAAACTCCCTATTTGAAAGATCATCTGCTCTAAATTATATATATTAATTTTCTAAAAAGAAAAGAAAAAAGGAGATGAAACTATTAACACGTAAATATAAATAAATATTCATTTATCCTTAATTAAATGTTTTAGGTTCGAGTCATATATATAAAGTTTTTTGATATGAAGCGCTTTACCTTCAAAATAAGACTTCTCAAAACGAATTTAAATGACTAAATTAATTAAACCCCAAAATAAATATGAACCCAAATGAGAAATAAAAAAAAAAGTAATTAAGTGCATGGAATAAATAAATAAATCATGTAGTCCAAAAGTTTGTGAACAAACTAATTGAAACTTAAAAGTCAACCAGAGTAAGTATATATATAAATATAATATAGAAAAAAAAATTCCCACGTCCTTCACGGTTTTGTTTTTTTTAAAGCTTGGTCACCACTCACTGCCATTTACGCACAAAAATGGTTTGGTGAGCGGCTCGATAAAATTGATGGCATAAAATTAATTTTAATGAGAAGCCTTATTTTTATTCTTTAATATATTTTTTAAAATTTTAATTTATAGTTTATTAATTTTTAAATTAAAAGTCTTAGATTAAAGAAAAGAATCTTACCAAAAAGTATTTTTCTCTTCGATCGAATTAATAAAAAACATTCAAGTTGAATACAAACACCGAATAAAAAAAACGTTGGGGACTAAAGCCATCATTTTAGTGGCTTGTTCTTGATCACTTAATTAATGATAATTATATTAAAAAATCAATCAATTTTATTTTATAATAGAAAAGTCACTCAATTAATTTTATGCAGTATTTTTTAAATCAATATTGCTATAGTTAATTTTTTTACAAAATATTAAAAGCTATATATTTATTTTGATTAATTATTAAATTAATTCACTTTTTATTTTATCGAAATGAATCACTTTCTTGTTTGTGTTAAATTAGTCGAACTCAAATTTCAATACGAGTATTCAACACTAAATAAGTTTTTTTTTCCTATACCGTGTCAGGCTGTGCTAGTTTTCACATTAATTCTCCTTTTCTCATTTTTAAAATATTGGTGAAATTTGGTCCTAATCCATGACCATGCAGGCTTCAAAATGATTTTAAATTTGCTTTTAAATAAAATATTTTAATAAAATAAAGCATTTTTTTTTTTGGAGAATATACATTGGAGTAATATTTAGTAATTTTATATGTATGTTGACTTTTCTCCAGAAATTAATCCAAAAGTAATATATCTAGCTATGAAGTTCACCGAATTCTTTTCGCTAAATAACTCGCAACTAACATAATTTTTAGATAATTCGCCATAAATATGTCACTAAATAAAATTAGCATGCGAATTTTTTTAATATTTAGCTATACAATTTATCTGATGCTAATTCTTATATTTTAATAGTGGTAGGAGGATGAATATATTGAACATTTTAAATTTAAAAATGGAGATATTTTATGAAAATAAACTAAAATAAATTTAACATTAAAAAATTTGTAGCTTATTTATGCCTATAAAATATTGGTTTGGTTTTGTTAGATATGGAAACAGAAAATAATCTCTCTTTCTTTTAAAATTCTTGGAATTATTTTAATTTATGAAGAAAATTAATGGTTTTGGTAACCAAACAATTTATTTTTTTAAATAAATATTGTGGGCCAAACATGACTTAGTCTTCTTCATTGATCTGTTTTTTTTTTTTTTGCTCTGATATTAGACCATATGCAATTCGATTACTCTTTTTCCAAGGCGTGTCATAGTGGTATTATATATGTGGCAAAGTCGAGCCGGAATTTAAAGTTTATGATTCTAATTTTGTAACCAAACTTATGAGTCAGCTTAGTCATTGAATGTGTAATTATAGAATCATCGAAGTACAAATTATTGAATTCGTTGGTAACCATATTTAATATTATAAGTTTGTCTCTGATTATAACATTTGGACGATAACTAGCCAACTCTATTTTTAACAAGATTAAAGCAATATTCTAGAAAATGAAGATAGAAAAACCCGACGTATCATTGAACGAGAAGTTTAAAAATGAACTAGGTTACGTTTAACATGAAATTATAAAAGTTGAGGACTATGGTCAAAGGAAAAGAAAGGTTCTACTTCAAGAATAAAGTTATATAACACAAGAATATTACGAGACGATTCCTTTGAGAAGGAGGTAATATCACTACGTATCAGGCAAGCCATACTATTCAGTACCCACAAAATTATATTTCTACTTATATGATCTATGTACATTGCTCTCTTAAGAGGTTGATCGTCTATCCTAGATCTTTCCATTTACAAGAAGATAGTTAGTCACATATATTATGCTTTATTGTTTCCTCTTTTTCTTCTTAATCCTATGATCTAATCCCATTACTATTTCTAACACTTTAACCAAAGGTCATTTTAACTAATTTTGAAGTTAATTAAATTGAATTTAAATATTCAAAAATTATAAATTATGTTTTTTTATAAAAAATTATATAATATAAAATATCAGTTAAAATTTATATAATTTAAATTTTAAAAATAAAAAATATCAAATAAATCGAGACAGGTTAGAGAGTATTTATTTGACATAAGTTTAGCTTAAGGTCGACAGGACAAAATATGTTTATCATTGACTATTTATTTAAATATAATATATATTGAGCATGGACCATATTATAAAATGAGTCGAAATTAAATTAGTGTGAGCAGACCGTTGCTACTTTTGACAATAATATTTCACAACAAGATATTATATCTTCAGTGGCTTTTTATCAACTGAATTTGTTTGACATATTTGATGTTTTTTTAATGAAAAAAAAAGTCATTTCTTAATTATTTTAATTTTATTGAATTTATTCTCACTTTTGGCTAGTGAATTATCAAAGGGTAGTTTAGATAAATATTTTTATAATTAAAATTATAAAATGATTTTCTTCTTTGTTACATACAATAACTTTAATAAAATGAACCAATAGAACTACGTTGTATAGGTACATACCTCAAACACCTTTTAAAGAAGTTCACCCAAATTTAATAGTTTTTGTTTATGACTTTGTATATGAATTAAAAAATTTAATAAATCTATAATTTTTTATTGTGAACCTAATTATTATTTTATATTAACTTGAGATCGTGATAGGAACTTGTAAACTTCAAATCATGAATTTGTTTGTTTCATTAGATTTTTTTTTTAGAAATACAAAATATTTTCATTTTAAGGGGTAGTGTTTCTTTTTTATGAGTTTGATTCCAAGAAACAAGTCCCCATTTTAGACTCTCATATTTGGTATGAATTATTTCACTTAATTTATCAAAAAATGTTTTCTTTTAGTGAGGTCATCAACTCATTATCCATTGGTTTGGTGAGGTTTGTGTGGCTTTGTTTTTCATAAGTCAGCCCATTTTTTAACTAGACGTGCATTTTCAAAGTTGATGTATTCATCAGATATATTTGTATCAAGTTGAAGTGTTCAACTGTCAGTTCACGACAAAAGTTAAAATGTCTTCTAGTCTTCTATCTTTTATATACAATGTATTTTATGACGAAAGATTTCGTCCGAACCCCCTTCCACCCTTCTAGCTACAATCCTGCCTATAGGGTTTCATGGTTAGAAAACATAATAACTACTCCCTCTGTTTCATTTTGTTTGTCTTACTTTTTCTTTTTAGTCTGTGTACAAAAGAATGTCTCTTTTCTTTTTTGATAACGTACTCTTTAATTTTAACTTTCCATATAACATGTTTAAGATCATAAGATTCAAAATTCGCGTAAAATTAAAATATGACAAACAAATTGAAATAAAATGAGTAAAAGGATACCTACCTCACAGACTTTCTTGAAAATTGAAGTGAGATACACATGAACATTTAATTGAAGAAGATTAATTGTAAAGTGACTAATGTCTTTGTCAATTTCTTTTGACTTCAACTAAATCTCTGGTGTCTAAAAATTTATTATAAGTATCATGTCAATCAAAATTCATTTTTTGAATAATACAGGTATTAATTCTTTCACACTGAAGCACACTATAAAGAATTATGTGATCTAAATCATATAGTTTTCACATTATTAATAGATATTATAGCAAGGACAAATCAACTTACAATATATATATATATATTCATCTAGACATCTCCAAAATTTATGTGTCACGTCAGTATTAGATGTCGATGAGACACAACGTGAACAAGTTGATGTGTATAGGATATGCATTCTCAATTTTGGAGTGTTCAGTTGTCAGTTGAGGCCAAGTTAAGATGTTTATCTACGTATTAGGAAGCTTATTAGATGAATAGAATAGCTTACACAAGCTTGAAACTCATTACCTAATTACTACTCATAGTATTTTGAGACTTCAGATATGGCGCTTCTGCTTCAGTTTTATCTCCCTTCTGCTATCGAGACAGTAACATCTGCTAGGCATAAGAACAACATCTGACATTGATGGCCTATACGTCGCGTAGTCCTGGACTCAAAACAGGCCAATATGTATGCATCTCATCACCATTGCAGGGGAATTAAAATGAGCGCGAAAGTGTTTTATCTAGTGTCTTATTCTCAGTCAAAAGATGTCATGCCTGCAATTTGTTTCAAAATTGTAACATGAAAACAAGTAGATAACAAATTGAATTTGTTTCAAAACGTTTGAACTAATTAACATGGGATACACATGCAAAGCACGTGTCCAGATGATAGGTTGATTCACTTAAAGAGAATCTTTTCTATAATCAGGTAAGAATCATGTTGTACATGAGCAGGCTCCATAAGATCTAGTATAAGTGAACTAGATAAAACGGAACCAAATATCAGAATCCATCTTGTATCCTACATCACAGTGCAAGGGATATGATCAATCTTGGACAAGTCACATTTTTGTTCACTCAAGGGACATTCACTTATCTCAAGATAGGAAAGCATTGGTGGCATGTCTTCCTTTGGCAACGAAAAAAGCTTTCGACAATCTTTGACCTTGAGATTTTCGAGTGAAGTGAGATTTTGCAGCCACGGAGAAAGAGATTCAAGATTGGATAACTGAACTATATTGAGTGTTTCTAGAGTTGATGGAAGCAACCATTGAGGAAAACAAGAAAGATTTGAACTGATCCCATGAATTGTCAGCCTTCTAAGAGAGGCAAGCCTGTGCAATCCCCATTCAGACATTGGCATAAGATTCTTGCAATCTTTGACATCCAAAGACACAAGGCTAGTGGGAAAACCGCCCTCCGGGAAAGATGTGATTAATGGACAATTCGATAGCTGAAGTTCTTGAAGAGATGTAAGATTCTGCATCCACTTTGGAAGGAACGTTAGATTCTCACAGTCGAGGATTAGTACTTTTGTAAGGTTTTGTGGAAGGCCTTCTAGAGGAAAGCATTCGATACCATGGCAACCATCAACTTCAAAATAACTAAGATTCAACAGCTTGTTCAATCCATGAGGCAAGTGCTTCAGACTTGTACAATTCCCAACTCGTAAAGATTCAAGAAGCATTGTTGCGGTTCTGATATCAGGTAATGCCTCGAGATTGAAGCAGTTCCAAACTGTGAGTGTTTTCAAAGTGTCTGGCAGTTGGCCTCCTGGGAACGATGATATAGAAGAACAATCGAAAATCTCCAATACTTGGAGAGAGGTATTTCTGATGTGCATCATCCCTTCAGGAAGAAACTCCAGATTCGGGCATTTCTCAATTTTCAGCTGCTGAAATGTGGTTGGAAGCAACTCACTATCTCTTTGAAAAGAAGCTAGCATTAAACACCCATGGATGGAGAAATACTCGAGAGATGAGATACTGTTCATCATAGCTTCAGGTAAAGACTCCACACTGCATCCTTGAATGGCAAGGGCTTTTAAGTTAGAAGGAAATATCTTCCCTGCAAAAGATTCCAGCCTTGGACAGTTTGTGATTATAACTACTTCAAGGGACATTAAAGTATGAAGTAACGACGGTAACTTCTGCAGATTATGACAGTTCTCCAGTTCTAAATACTCCAATCTGCGAGGCAGATTCTGCCCTTCATCGAAAAGGGACACCAGTAGGTCACAATGCCTAATTACCAGATGCCGAAGAGATGCTAGGAAACATTCAGGTAGATATTCATTTGAAAGATTAGACAGTTGTAATGAAGTGAGTTTTGTCACCTCACGCGGGCTGCTAATCAACCTAACATGACAACTCCTTAGTTCCAACTCATTTAGTTGTGGAAGTCGCGGAAGAGAAGAATCCAACTGCTGACACTCACAAATCACAAGCTTTACTAGGCAAGGAAGGACGTCAGGTAATTCTCCCCGCAGTTTAGGACACTCCTCCAAGTGAAGCTCCAAGAGATTACAGAATGCTTCTCTATCTCCATCATAACCAAGTAACCAATCTTCCCATTCCAACATATCCGTGAAGGATAGAGTCTCTAAAGATGCAAAAGGGGTCAATATGGTTGAAGTATGGCCGAAAAACTCATCACCGATGCTTTTTATCTCACTTAGTCCTTTAACCATGAGATTTTTGAGTGAAGGAAGCTGACCAAGTGATGGTAGGAATCGGCAGCCTTTGCAATTGATTAAACTCAACGAAACCAGCTTGTGAAATGAAGGATTCGCCATCCAAGTAGGGAGTTGTGTACCACTGTAGCCCTTGATGGTAACCTTCTCTATATTTTGATGGGGTCTTAACAGCTCAAGAACATCAGTTTCCATTCTAGCCTTCTCTGAATCCTCAAAACTATCACTCCATTGAAGCAATAACTCGCGAAGGTGCTTCTTAGTGATCAAACTAGCTCCGTGCGCATCCCAAATGTTATCCACATTTTCCAAATTCAGTATTGAAAGTGAACCCTCAAGGTGCAACAAGTTACTCAATGCACCTATACCAGAACCTTTACTTTTTTGATCGGATGTACCACCGCTATTAGTATCTACTGTGAACTCTGGTAATGTCCTAATACAAGAAACATTACTACCCACAACAAACTCTGGTAATGTCCTGAGGCACACCAATTTGTCCAGACCAAGCGAGATCTTTTGTAAACCACTTCCGCTAACATCAAGGTAGCGAAGATTGAGCAGTTTCCCCATGTCAGCAGGCAACTCAATGAGATAATAACAGTTGCGTAGTAGCAACGTTTGTAGATTGTAAAGATCACTGATTGACTGAGGAAGGTATTTAATTTCTGTGTAGGAAAAATTGAGGAAGCGAAGATGTTTCAAGAATCCAATGGATTCCGGAATCTCAGTGATACAATAATAGCTCAGAGATAACACCCGAAGGCAGCTTAGCTTAGGCAAAATATCAGACAGTACCTTCTTTGTTAAATAGCAAAATTCAGCTCCTTCTGATGGTGCTAAAGGTAAGAATGTGCGTAAACGCTTCATTTCACTAAGCATTTCAAATTTTCTGAAGACATCGTATTTACTACGAATGCATGAGAAATAGCGAGCCTTCTCGCAATTCTCATAAAATCTGCATTTCCAATTTTCCTCCAGCTGAATACATGTTCTCCTGGAAACACTAAGTGCCAAATCATGTACTAGATCATGCATCAC
The DNA here is from genome assembly GCA_029582245.1 of Solanum etuberosum. Classification (NCBI taxonomy): domain Eukaryota; kingdom Viridiplantae; phylum Streptophyta; class Magnoliopsida; order Solanales; family Solanaceae; genus Solanum; species Solanum etuberosum. The sequence goes on along the minus strand of JAJONR010004072.1, from coordinate 33,503 downwards.
AAAGAGAGATCTATTTTGCGAGGATTCTTGGAAAAAGCACCTAGATTGCAGTTCAGTAAAATTTCCATTTCCCACTTTCTCCATAGTTATCTGTGCCATTGGCTGCACGAACCCTTCTGCCATCCACAGCAAGATTAGATCTTTCTTGTTGAACTCATACCCTTTCGGGAATATTGAACAGTATGCAAAGCATCTTCTTAAATTTGGCGGAAGATGATGGTAGCTCAATCTTAAAGATGGTAGAACAGAATATTTCTTGGAAGGCAAATCCCATAAATTGCTATTCAAGACTTCAGTCCAATAAGTAATGTCCAATTTCGAAGACAACATACCTCCTAGAGTCTTGATAGCTAAAGGCAAGCCTTTACACCTCTTCACGATCTCTTCTCCAATTTCTTTCAGTCTCGGATTCATCTCCATGCCTCGAACACCAAAAGCATGATGCAAGAACAAAGACCAACAATCATCATGTGACATTTCCTGCAAACGGTAAGGTGCAAGCATTCCAGTGATTGATGCAACTCCTTCATTTCGTGTTGTCACGATTATTTTACTTCTTTTATCTCCCTCGAAGAAAGGGATTAAAAGTTCATTCCAGTCATCACAGCTCTCACTCCATACATCATCCAAAACAATCAAAAATCTCTTTTTGCTGAACAGATTCTTCAGACCATTCTGAATAATTTCCAAACTATTCGTCTCGAAGGGTTTGGCAGTAGCAGATTCAAGCAGTGACTTGGTTATACTTGTTACACTGAAATCATCAGATACCCAAGCCCACGCTTTTACGTCAAACTCCTCACAAATTCTCTTGTCATTATAGACAATCTGAGCAAGAGTTGTCTTCCCAATCCCTCCCATACCAATAAGAGGAATAACACAAAATGGAGCAACTCTATTTGTATCATCACAATCCGAAACCAATAAATCGATTAGTTCCTCTTTTTCAGTATACCTTCCATAAACATGTGATCCAAGTAACAAAGGAGTACTTGGAGTACCCCTGCACATCTTTCCATAACAACACTTTTTGTTACTTTCTAAACCAAGAATATCTTTTTGTTTTGCAATATATTCTAGTCTAGTTATAAGCTCTTCTATTCTTGATTTCATACTAATAAAGTTCCAACTATTACGCACCTGCTGAGAAAATTTCTGAGAATCTGGCTCTAGTTTGCATCTCAAGGCTTCAGTAGCTAGTTCATCAAGAGTATCCTCAGCTTCAAAGACAGCATCTCTGAGCATATCGATCCAAGTCTCGACCGCTGGATTGAGGTACTGTTTCTCTTCTGCATCATCAAGAACAGCTGTATTGATGAAGTAAGAAATCTTAAGTTTATCAAGTAACAATTCATTAACATTCCATACTTTAAGTATGTTTAAGATATCCCCTGAAGCTAATTTGTCAAAAAGAACTTGCAGAGCTGGAGATAACACTGCCTCCCACCAAACCATGGTTACCTTTATCAGATTGAAATTAGAGAAAGCTAAAACACTGTGTAAAGAGAAAATTTTGAAACTGCTAAGTGTCCAGAAAGGGTATTGAATGAACTTTGTCATCCAGCAAAGACTTGTATTAAGTGGTTGGTGAGTCAACTTCATACTGGACACAATGAAAGAGACATACTAGTATGTGGCACTGGTTCGGAGTTTAAGAAAGGAACTTTTAAAACATGTGATCGAAAACAAGTCACAGGAATTTTAAAGTAAAATTGTTTCTAAATAAGGAAGTATGACATTATTTTTGGGACAGATTAAAAAAAGGGATGACAGATGTTGACACCCAATTTTGGCCTAACATTTTCATAATTCGCAACTTTTAAGTTTTATTTATTTAATAGTTCAAAATACATTTTTTATAATTTTAAATAAGTTTATCGATATTTATCATTATTTGTCAAAATTCCAGGATTTTTTATCAATTAATTTTAATTACATATTTTTTGTCACAGCCGGTTGACTACGTTCAAATATTTGTTCATTTTGATTACATCGTTATTTCTGCTAAATTGCATTTTTCACATGTCGTTAGTTACGTTCATTATATTTTTTAATATTCATTTTATTCGTTACATTTGTTAATATTCATTTTCATATTTTGCACAGTCTAGAAATTCATTCAAATATTGATATTGATAACTTTTCATACGCAGATATTTTATTAAGCTAGTGGTTTTAGCCCATAATTTTAAGATAGTGGTATTGTACTATTGGTGGTTTTCAATTTTCTATTTAAAGAATAGCTTGAATAAAGTAGGGATGCAAACAACAGATAAATTAGGACGGAGGGAATATTAACTATCCTCCCTCCCCTGGTAAGTACTGTATATTTTCCTTCAATTATGCACTTGTAGGTCTGGGTTTGACTCCATTTTAGCTCGGCTCCCCTCAGTTACCATGTAATGATATGATACCTGAATCTAACTCAACCCCCTAAAGTTAAGATTGCCCAAGTCCATTTAGGCAGTCAGTCAATCCATTCTCCAACCAATGTGGGACTTTAAACCCACTCTAACAAAGATGACGAATGAGTTTGGTGCTTGTTTTATGGCATTTTTAACAAATAAGACCAAACTCTTCTGGCAAAATGATTAGGTATTCAAACCATGGTAATTTTGTAAGGTTCACTTCCTGACAAAAATCATCAGAAATTCATTAGTAAAACAAAGGATGAGTTACAAAAAATACAAACAAGAGGTTCATCAAGCACCATAAAAAATGTCTTTTCATACATTCCATAAAGAGAATGAGGTAACTATGGTAACTACATATTCAGACACTAAGAATCAGCTTTATTATCTATACACATTATTATACAGATTCGGTAAGTAAAGTTATTGCATCAGTTTTCACATGATCAGCAACATCAAATTGATTATCGGCCTTCGGCCACAGAGACAGTAATATCATTAACAGACTCAGCTTTGCTGATTTGCGATTGAGTATCAGAATTCAACCATCTTTGAAATATAAATGTAGGCTGCTTCGGTTGAGGCAGATCCGTCTCACTGCTTAGCATAAGAACAACAGACGGCATTGATGGCCTATCAACAGCATGATCCTGGACACAAAACAGGCCAATATGTATGCATCTCAGCACTGTTGCAGAGGAATCTGAGTCCAAAATTGATTTATCCATTAAGTCTAACTCTTTGCTTTCGGTCTGTAACTTCCATGCCTGAAATCATTTATACTATAAGTTTGTGTGAATAACTAGTGGCAAGAGATCCTGCTGATTTTGCACTTACATAACTGAGAAGGTTGAGATGATTTTCATGGTCATAAAATCCGCTGTTTTTCTTTCCACTGACAATCTCTAGTAGCAATATGCCAAAGCTGTAGACATCAGATTTTTCAGAAAATAGTCCTCCCATTGCATACTCTGGTGACATATAACCGCTGCAAGAACGTGTTGGTATTTTCTTTTATGATGAACTTGTTTGACGAAAGAAAATGCAGGAACATTGAAAAACATTTTGTTAGAAGGAGTAGAGGTATTTACAATGTTCCCGCTATCCTGTTAGTGTTTGCTAGCTCTTGAGTTACTTGAAAAGTTCTAGCCAATCCAAAATCTGAAATTTTTGGATTCATTTCATCATCCAAGAGAACATTGCTTGCCTTCAGATCTCGGTGAATGACCCTTAAACATGAATCACGGTGAAGGTAAAGAAGCCCTCGAGCAATGCCTTGAATCATGTTGAAACGTTTTGGCCAGGGAAGCTGATGACTCTTTTTTGAATCTGACAGTGTCATAACCATTGTTAATGTCAAATGTAACTATGTTTATATGAGGACACCTATGATTGGAACCACTTACCAAACAACAAAGTATCTAAGCTTCTGTTAGCCATGTACTCATAAACTAGTAACTTCTCTTTCCCGTGAACGCAATAGGCCAATACTCGGACGAGATTCCTGTGCTGCAGTTTGGAGATTAGCAAGATTTCATTCTTGAACTCTTCAATTCCTTGTCCAGAGTGACTAGATAATCTTTTGACAGCTACCAATTGTCCATCTTCTAGTTTTCCCTGTATGATTTGCAATAGTTTTCACATTAGCAGTGTTAGTTTTTGTTTGTGAATCACTTCAGAGACTGGAATTACCTTGTAAACAGGACCGAATCCTCCAGCTCCAATCTTATTAATTTCACTAAAGTTGTCAGTTGCAATTGCCAATTTAGCAAAGTCGAGAAGAGTTGGCAATTGTTGCTCTTCCAACAAATTGTCTGTAGATGTATTCTCTGAATTCTGAGACCTAACAGCTGGAGTGAGTTCATTAACCCTATTTCTTCTATTTCCTGATATAGTCCAAAATATCAAGATGAAAAAGTCTCCGGTTAGCAAAACAATAACCAGTCAAAGCCGCAGATATAAGAGAGGGTTGCTCAAGTGTTAAGCACCGCCTCCAACCTTGAGGTTGTGGATTTGAGTCACCAAGAGAGCAAAATGGAGAGCTCTTAGTGGAGGGTACAAAAAAAAAAAAAGTCAAAGCCACCGAAGAAATCCAGAACGAGCAAATCAAGTAAGAGTGCATGATGTTGCGAATTTCAAGCTTTAATTCTGAGTTTCGTGCATGAATCATAGAGATCAAACAATTTGTGTTGATATGTTAGATCAAAGAGTTGTAGAGATAGAAAGGTTAAAATAAGTGATTTGACAGAAAGTCTGAAAAACTATACAGAAGCCTGCCTAAACATTTTCACTTTTTTTGAAATGATTCTTACACAAAAGGACAATATCCACCTTTGAGTGAGTTTATAACATTAGGAACACATGATTTCAAAGTTAAATGACAAACCAACATCAAAGAAGAAAAGAAAGGGAAAAGACATTTTCGTTTATACCAATATAACTAATTTCACGGCGAAGCTTGAGACTACTGATCTACATAATTACTATGGTCTGTGATAGAATCTTGAAATCAGGAGTATAGTTTACCTCTTTGATTTGCTTTCCACCTGCAGAAAATGAATCCGAAAATGGCCAATATGAGAATGCTTGAAACGGTTGTGGAAACGATGATAAGTTTAGTGTTCCTTGTATCTTCATCTAAAGCTATGTTATGTCACAATTCAAATCCAAAAGAAAGGTCAACAGAAATCAACTTTAATCTTCTAAACATAATGGGAAGAACTGAATACCTAGTTCAGAATAAGCAAGACGAAGAAACAAATCCACACCATCATATGGAAACTGCTGAATATCAACAAGTTCTGAAGTCCAAACCATACAGTTAATTCTATCTGGATATGCATACGCTGCACAGGAACAGTTATTCAGGCACCACTCTTTGCAGCTCTGAGCATCATAGACATAAAAATACGTGTAGTGATCTGGCAGTTTCATCTCTATCAGCTGCAAGAAGTTGTCACTTTCGGACCCCTTTGTAGCATTATCACGTGTACTGATTTCACATAGAAGTTTAGTTCGCCTCACACAGCCACCAGTCCAATTTCCTCTGATCCATTCATCTGTTGACTTTGGTACAAATCCTCTCAAGCAATCACAAACTGGAGACTTATTCTTGTCACAAACACTGTAAGGACCACAAGTTCCATAAACATCACATGGATTACCTGGTGCCTCCCAAGTGACTTGCCATGCATTCAGTTCTTCAACCCATACAATCATCTGCAATAGCCCTGATGGTTTTAGGACCATGATTATAACATCAGAATCGTTGAAATTATTGAAACTGAGAAAGGCAGATTCCTGTTGCTTGTTTACTAATACATTTATATTACTTGCATACCCCTTGTCAACAGCAGGTACGCCTATGAAGTTCGCTCCATCCCATGGGCCACCTCTCCAGTAAGGCCTCGAGTAATTAGTCCAAGTGAAGCCTTGAAGTGGCATCTCTACCGATAGTCCAGAAATAAACTTTCCAGGCGATGGATCATTTTCAGCCTGCCAGGACGATAAAACAAGTTTTACCCCAGCACTGGTGTTGTATCCAATATTCATTCCTGATAACAAGGTATCACAAGGATAGTTAAAACTATCCCATAAAGATGTCCCTGAGACACTGTCTTTAAGAATGAATTCCCCTTCGTCTGTTAGTACAACAGTAGTCTTATTAGACTGAACAGAGATATTTGTTGACCAAATGATATTTTGATTACCATCCATAATCCTGAGGTTCCCATCACCTCCAATCTTCAAGAATGCAGCTGAGTCAGAAGCTGGGAGTGGATTTTCTCTATTTGCTACCCATACAATCCTCTGACCAGGAATATTCTTGAACCAAATTCCGAGATATAGACTCCTCGAGTTACTTGGACTGAAGAAGCCCAGCTCAAATATTTTTCCAGCAGAGACAAGTGTCTGATTTAGTGACAGTTGTTGGGATTGTGTCAAGGTATCACTTTCAGCAGAGACTTGAGCTAAAAGCATCCTTCCGAGCATCAGAAACAGGAAAAAATCCCATCTTGGACATGCCATTTTCTTTCCTCTTTTGGTTCATTCCCAGCCTGAGATGCTCTAGAAATTCAAACAATTAGGCTTTCTACAAGCATCTCTCTAAATCCTTTGACAAATTGTATAGTGGGAAATAGTTTAAGATTTCTGTTAAAAAGTATACCAAGTAGTTTGACATTGTCCTTGTTTCAGTTGTCACAGAACCACCCACTTATTGTTTACTTTCATTATTGTCTATTCAAGATCCATCAAAGAAAATGACATTTTTTCCCTTTGACCTCAAACTCTCTAGTATATATTATCTAAAGCTATTGTAGCTTTGACAAGATAAAAAGAAAATACTTTTCATTCTCACAGTAAGAACCAAAACATACAACATATTACAGTAACAGGTAACCAATAAGTTCGCTTGCAGATCATAAAGAAAGGAAAAGGCATTTCCAGTTGTAACAATCCAAAGGATTTTATGCTAGACATTACTACTATGGTCTGCGATAGAATCTGGAAATCAGAAGAATTGTTTACAGAACTATGTTATGTTATAATACAGAAAGGTGACAGCATAATACAATTTAAATCATCTCAGCATAATAGCGAGAACTGAACTTACCTAGTTCAGAATAAGCAAGATGAAGATGCAAATCCACACCATCATACGGAAACTGTTGAACATCAAAAACATGTCATAATGTTCTCAAAGCTGATTTAAGAGATTAATTCAATCATCAAATTTGTAATAACCTGTCTCTTTCAAGGGTATACTTAGACAAAAACTCAAAGGAAGACTTGATAAAAATAACTGGTGATAGAAACCAAGAAGAAAAAAAGTAATTTATAATATTCTGATAGGAGCTTAGACCAAGACCAGTATAACCTGTACCGAGTGTGCCAGTATAAACAAACATCAAACACCAGTTTCACAAGAATAAGGAATATTATATAGATTACAGATGAGGAAAGAACTCAAACTGAACTTTAATTTAAAAAACAAAACTAAATTTTACAAGTGATCCAATATGGTCATTTAACATGGAATCTTCCTCTAATTATGGCAATTAAGCACTCGTACAACTGTACAACAGCACAAGCTACAAGTATTTTAAGTCCCACATTCCCAAGAGCTATATCTTCACAAGGTATTAGAGTCAGACGCATCAATCACTGTCGTTGTGTTTTTCAATGTTGGGCCTATGTAATCCACACTGTAGTTGAGTGGTCTCCTTATATGGTATTGGTAATCCTACCCCTATAAGATGTCTTTGACGGTAGAGTAGGCCCTATAGCCATATCTTCCCCACTGGCTTCTGCAATTTGGCGGCCTGTTGCACAAGACCATGTACTGAAGGAAATTTCCTTTACTATCGAATGCAGTGAGACTCAGAGTAAGTACATTTCTGCTCCCCAATTGGAATCGTATTTTGGATTATACTGATAGACCAAGTATACTGAAATTGATTACTTCGGCCAAGTGCAACGTTTATATCTGAGTTCTATTGGTAGAAAATAGCTATCTGACAAACTCTAAATAAAGAAATGATCAGATGATAATAATAGCTTAGACAAGCTGTGTACACATATTAAAACGGTACATGCAACATCTTCAATTGGTTATCGGCCTTCTGCCACAGAAAGTAATATCATTAACAGACTGAGTTTTGCTGATTTGCGATTGGGTATCAGAATTCAACCATCTTTGAAATATAAATGTAGGTTGCTTTGGTTGAGGAAGATCCATCTCACTACTTAGCATACGAACGATAGACGGCATTGATGGCCTATCAGCAGCATGATCCTGGACACAAAGCAGGCCAATATGTATGCATCTCAGCACTGTTGCAGAGGAATCTGAGTCCAAAACTGATTTATCCATTAAGTCTAGTCCGTTGCTTTCAGTCCGCAGCTGCCACGCCTGAAATCATTTTGAAATGAATACTATATTTTTGTGTGAATAACTAGTGGCAAGAGATCTGCTGATTTTGCACTTACATAACTGAGAAGGTTGAGATGCCTTTCGTGGTCATAATATCCACTGTTTCTCTTTCCACTGACAATCTCTAGTAGCAATACGCCAAAGCTGTAGACATCAGATTTCTCAGAAAATAGTCCCCCCATTGCATACTCTGGTGACATATAACCGCTGCAACACATTTGATATAAGAACGTGTTGGTATTTTCTATTATGATGAACTTGTTTGACAAAAGAAAATGCAGGAACATGGAAAAATATTTTGTTACAAGAAGTAGAGGTATTTACAATGTTCCCGCTATCCTGTTAGTGTTTGCTAGTTCTTGAGTCACTTGAAAAATTCTGGCCAATCCAAAATCTGAAATTTTTGGATTCATATCATCGTCCAAGAGAACATTGCTTGCCTTCAGATCTCGGTGAATGACCCTTAAACAAGAATCACGGTAAAGGTAAAGAAGCCCACGAGCAATGCCTTGAATCATGTTGAAACGTTTTGGCCAGGGAAGCTGATGACTCTTTTTTGAATCTGACTGTGTCATTTACAGCATAGGAAATGGTTAAATACTTGAAGAACAAAGAGACTTACCATTGCTAAATGGCAAATGAATCTACACTTGTATGATGCAGTCCTTTGAAGGAACCAGAATGTTAAACACCAAATTCTTGGAACACTAAGCCACTGGTCGATGCCTTTACTGTGCTCCTTTTTCTGAAGTATTTGTCTGATATCTTAGAGAAGAATCGCATAAGCTCCTAACCAAGGGCACAATAATTTATAGTTCTGAAACATGTCATAATTTCCATTTCCACAATATGACAAGGATCACTAACTATAAAAATACAAGGATAAGAAGTAAAAGATGCTGATCAAACCATATGCCATAACAGAATAATTGGAACCACTTACCAAACAACAAAGTATCTAAGCTTTTGTTAGCCATGTACTCATAAACTAGTAACTTCTCTTTCCCGTGAACGCAATAGGCCAATATTCTAACAAGATTCCTGTGCTGCAGTTTGGAGATTAGCAAGACTTCATTCTTGAACTCTTCAATTCCTTGTCCAGAGTGACCAGATAGTCTTTTGACAGCTATCACTTGTCCATCTTCCAGTTTTCCCTGTATAATATCCGTTATGACGGCTTTAGTTTTCACATAAGAAGCAGTTATTTGTGTGTAAAACACTCAGCAGATTGGTATACCTTGTAAACAGGGCCAAATCCCCCTGTTCCAATCTTATTTATTTCACTGAAGTTATCAGTTGCAATAGCCAGTTTAGCAAAGTCAAGAAGTGGTAGATCTGATGAATCTTTTGGCAACGCTTGCTCTTCCCACAAATCGTCTGTAGACATTTCGCTTGAATTCTGACACCTATCAGCCGGAATGTGGTCTTCAACCCTATTTCTTCTATTTCCTGATTTTTTCCGGATCCACACTAGTAGACCTAAAGCTTACAATGAAAACTGGTAATGTCAAAGAAGACATCCAGAATGTTTTACTTGTGTAAAACTGCATGATCTTGCCAATTCCTAGCTTTATTACTTGAAATTAATCCTTGAATCATATACTATTTTCGATTTGAGTAGATATATCAGACTAAAGAATCGTACAGATAGAAAGGTTGCATTTTGGTATTACTTATCAAAAGAAATCTTAATACTTCACACGAAGATACATACAGAAGCCTAACATGATTTTAACAGAAAGCTTGATAGGAATGGAGAGAGATGTGAACAAGTCACACCGTGTTTTGAAATACAAACTCAGCATCAAAATTAGAGAATGGCCATGAAGGTTGAACAGTTAATGACAAACTCACTTCATAGAAGAAGAGCAAAAAGAAAGGCATTTCCAGTTATACCAATCAAAACGATATTATGGTGAAGCTCGACAAAACTAGTGTACATAATAACTATGTTGGCTATAAAATATTGATATCACGAGAATATTTTACCTCTTTGATTTGCTTTCCACCTGCAGAAGATGTATCCGAAGATGCCCAATATGAGAATGCTTGAAACGGTTGTGAAGCCAAAGACAAGCTTTTTCTTCCTTTTATATTCATCTAAACTATGATCTGTTATAATGCAGAAAGGTGACAATATAAAACAATTTTTAAATCATCTAAGCAAAATGATGAGAATTGAATTTACCTAGTTCAGAATAAGCAAGACGAAGAAACAAATCCACACCATCATATGGAAACTGCTGAATATCAACAAGTTCTGAAGTCCAAACCATACAGTTAATTCTATCTGGATATGCATACGCTGCACAGGAACAGTTATTCAGGCACCACTCTTTGCAGCTCTGAGCATCATAGACATAAAAATACGTGTAGTGATCTGGCAGTTTCATCTCTCTCAGCTGCAAGAAGTTGTCACTTTCGGACCCCTTTGTAGCATTGTCACGTGTACTGATTTCACATAGAAGTTTAGTTCGCCTCACACAGCCACCAGTCCAATAGGCCAAGATTCTGACAAGATTCCTGTGCTGCAGTTTGGAGATCAGCAAGACTTCATTCTTGAACTCTTCAATTCCTTGGCCAGAGAAACTAGATAATCGTTTGACAGCTATCACTTGTCCATCTTCTAGTTTTCCCTGTATCATAGTCGCATTAGCAGCGTTATTTTCTGTGTGTGAATCACTTCAGAGACTGGTATTACCTTGTAAACTGGGCCAAATCCTCCTGCTCCGATCTTATTTATTTCATTGAAGTTATCAGTTGCAACTGCCAATTTTGAAAAGTCAAGAAGGTGTAGTTCTGATGAATCTTTTAGCAATGCTTGTTCTTCCCACAAATAGTCTGAAGATTCACTTCCTATTGTCAATGATAATATTAGACTTATCTTCACACATATAAGTATACATTAAGAGAGTCAAACATATAATAACAAGTCCCAGATATGTCAGGTGGAAAAACTAGCAAAATGATAAGGTCATGTAATAGAAGAAATCCAAAATATGTAAATTAATGTGAAACTACAAGATCGTGCCGATTCCAAGCTTCATTACTTGTGAAATTCATTCATGAATATTAGAGTATTTTCACATTTGTGTTGAAATACTACACTAACGATTTGGAGAGATAGAAAAGTAAAATATTGAATTTTGAAGCTCGAGACTACTGGTATATATAATTACTATGTTTGCAACTTCAAATCAGGAGAATGGCTTACCTCTTTTATTTGCTTTCCACCAGCAGAAAATGCATCCAAGGATGCCCAATATGAGAATGGTTGAAACCATTGTTAAACCGATGATAAGTTTTGCCTTCCTGTTATCTTCATCTAAAGCTATCTTATGTTATAATCCAAATCCAATCATCCAAACGAGAAGTGACAACAGACCAATTTTAATCTTCCAAGCATAATATTGAGAAAAGAAATTACCTAGTTCAGAATATGCAAGACGAAGAAACAAATTCGCTCCATTATATGGGAACTGCTGAACATCCATAAGTTCTGATGTCCAGACCATGCAGTTAATTCCATCTGGATACGCATAAGCTGCACAGGACCAGTTATTCAGACACCACTTTTCGCAGTTCTGAATCCCATTTTGATCATACAAATGTGTAATAATCTGGAAGTTTCATCTCACTCAGTTTCAAGAACTTGTCATTTTTCGATCCCTTTAGGACTTTGTCTCTTGTACTGATTTCACATAGAAGCTTAGTTCGCCTCACGCAGCCACCAGTCCAATTTCCTCTGATCCATTCATCAGTTGACTTTGGTACAAATCCTCTCAAGCAATCACAAACTGGAGAGTTATTCTTGTCGCAAACACTGTATGGACCACAAGTTCCATAAACATCGCATGGATTATCCGGTCCCTCCCAAGTGACTTTCCACACATTCAGTTCCTCTTCCCAATACATAATCTGCAACAGCCCTGATGGTTTTAGTACCACAATTGTAACATAGGAATTGTTGAATGTATTGAAACTGAGAATGGCAGATCCCTGATGCTTATCTGATACTATATTTATACCACTAGCATACCCCTTGTCGGGATCACGTATGCCTATGAAACTCCCACCATCCCATGGTCCACCTCTCCAGTAAGGCCTTGAGTAACTAGTCCAAATGAAGCCTTGAGGTGTCATATCTACTGAAAGTCCAGCAATAAACTTCCCAGGCGACGGATCATCTTCAGCCTGCCAGGATGATAAGGCAAGTTTCACCCCAGTCCTGGTATTGTATCCAATAACCATTCCCGATAACAAGGTATCACAAGGATAGTTAAAACTATCCCATAAAGATGATCCCGAGACATTATCTTTCAGAATAAATTGCCCTTCATCTGTAAGCACGGCAACTGTACAACTAGACTCGACAGCAACAGTGGTGGACCAAACGGTATTTTGATTGCTATCCATAATTCTGAGGTTCCCATCACCTCCAATCTTCAAGATTGCAGCAGAGTCAGAAGCTGGGAGTGGATTTTCTCTGTTTGCTACCCATACAATCCTCTGACCACGAATATCCTTGAACCATATACCGAGATATAGTCTGCTCGAGTTACTTGGACTAAAAAAGCCTAGCTCAAATATTTTGCCAGCAGAGACAAGCGTCTGATTCAGCGACAATTGTTGTGATTGAGTTAAGGTATCATTTTCAGCACAGACTAGTGGTAAAAGCCTAATTCTAAACATCAGAAACAAAAAAAAATCCCATCTTGGCCATGCCATTTTCATTTCTTTTTTGATCATTTTTTCGGAGAACTTCTTGCTTATAACATGAATCCTTAGCCTTAGTGCTTATTTATCATTCACTTCATTATTATTGATTCAGGATACTAATAAAAATGACATATTTCCCTTGACTTTAAATGCTCTAGTGTTCTAACTGAGAGTAAATAATAACACAAGACAACATGTTCCATGACAACCTGAACAAATAAGCTCACTTCCAGGACATGAAGAAAGATATTAAAAACTATCCAAATAGTGTCACATCAGACATTATTTTAAGCTAAAGAAACAAACAATTTATATGTGGCTCAATCACAAAGGCACTATCATATTAAATATCAAAGTCAACAGAACTTGATTATCTACTAATTTAATCGCAAAGTAGAGAGCATACCATTCGTCAAAGCTTTTTATTTTCTCCCGTTTAACCATCTGGTACTCAAAATACACTATCTGGATTCGCACCAGGTATGACCACTCAGGGGGTAAAGTCCCCTACTGCAAGATCATCTATTCTCATTGCTCGAACCCAACATTTCTGATTAAGGGTGTTTCTCCTACTAAACCATCTGGTACCCAAAACACACCGCTTGACTAATCCAGATTCGCACAAGGTATCCCACTCCAAAGGGTAAAGTGTCCCCACTAAAAGATTCTTAATTTTCAATGTTCGAACCCAACATTTCTAATTAAGGGTGTTTTTCATGTTTAATCATTTAACACCTAAACCCAAGATCGACTAATCCAAATTCACACCCATATCCCACTTAAAGGGTAAAGTGTCCCCACTGGAAGATTCTTTATTCTCACGGTTCGAACCATATGGTGTTTCTCCAGCTTAACTATCTTGGTACCCAAAACCCACCGCTCGACTAATTTAGATTCACACCAAATATCCCACTCCAAAGGGTAAAGTGTCCCCATTGAAAGATTCTCTTTTTTCATGCTCGAACTCTATATCTCTGATTACAGACAGAAAAAACCCAACTTGGTGGTTGGTTGTCAATCAATGCTGATCTCACACCATCTAAAATGCAAAGATTCAATCTTTCAAGAATTAATTGGGCCTCAAAAACAAAAGAATGCAACAACATATTATACTTTTTCTCTCCAAATTACAATTACTTAAACAGAGTTTATTATACATAAGCATACGCATATTATACATTTGAGGGGTATTTTAGTTTAAATTAGTAGGGTGGGAGTGTATTAGGTTAATTCTTCAAAACTTACATACATATTATAGTGGTCCACTAAAATAATATCCAGTAAATTTTATTTTATTTTTTTGTATATTATTATATGATACTCCTTCCATTTCAAATTAATTGAATTGTTGAGACTTTTTTCATTTTTCAAATTAACTTAATTGTTCAATTTTCAAGACTAGTTTTAGAATGTTCTTCCAATTTTACCCTTCATTAGTTAGTATTGGAATTAATTATTAATTAATGTTTAGTTATTTTAATCATAAATTTGACAATAATTAATAAGGGTAAAAATGGAAAGTTATGCCTAATTTATGTCTTAATATTCTTTTCTTAAAGGGTGTGAAACACCTCAACAATTCAATTAATTTGAAATGGAGGGAGTATACATTAAAATATATTTTTAATATAAATATGATATCTTAATAATATCCGGTAATTTTTTTTTTTTTAATATTATTATATGATAAACACATAAAAATATATCTTTAATATAAATGTCATATCCCTATTATGTGACACAGAAACGCTGAAAAAAGAGATGTCATTACAGAAAATATAATGAGTACTGGCCATCAGTATTATGAGTCCTATCTTGGCTAAGTTTGGGGGCCAACGGAGCTAGTTGATTAATTTATGTCGAATTTGTGGACTAACACACGTGAAAAATGCTTAAGCTCTTGATTTCTTATTTCGTGACATTGGAAAAAAAAGAAGACACGATATTAATGAATATGCAAAGAGAACTGGTCACCAGACTTGTAAGGACTGATCTTGCCAAGTTTGGGGGTCAACAGAGTCGGATAACAGATTTCCAGAAATCAATAGATTAACACACACGAAAATTGTTTGAAATTTTGAATTCCTATTTTGTGATATCAAAACGCCGGAAAAAATATCGTCAGTGAAAATGCAATGAATACTGATCACAAAAACTTTTAGGAAAAGGTTTTAATATTTTATTAGTCCTTTTCTTGTAGGAAAGGTTTTAGGACTCTATATATATAGGCTTGTTCCTTCTAACTTAATTAGCATTCACAATGTAGTCCTAGGGTTTTGAGAGTTGCGGTTATGGAGGAGAATTTTGTGTACCTCCTTGTATTCTGAGTGAATTGGTTGAGGTTGTTTCTCTCTATATTTTGTACTCTCATATTTATAGTGGATTGCTCATCTCCTTTGTGGACGTAGGTCGATTGACCGAACCACGTTAAATCTGCCTCTTTTGGTGTGTTTCGCGTTTGTCTTCTTACTCGTGGTCTTTCGAGGTTTGCTTTGCTAGCTTCCGCATTACACCTACTTATTTCGGTCCTAACATAGAGGACATATGTTATGATCGAAGGCTAGTAATAGTTGAACATTATTTTACGACTTATCCTTTCATACTTATAGTCGTTATACTATAGGACTTTCGTAGTTTCTTGTTCTTTGATTTATGTTATTCTTTATTTTGGTTTCTTCACTTTCGTCATTATTTTCCCAAACTGTTATGATATACTCGTCCTTGAGTCGAGGATTTATCTGAAATAGTCTCTCTTTACCTTCTAAGATATAAGAGGTAAAGTCTACATACACACTATAGTTCAATATATATTGAAAATTGATTTTGAAATATCAGCAGGCCACTAAACAACATTAAGATTCGAGATTTAGATTAGTTGAAACGGATAAAAGAAAATACTATACTAATTAAGACTAATCGTTAGGTTGCTATTTAATTATAGTGAAGAATTTTTCATTAGCTGGCATTTCTTGTTTATTCATAATTTAGTAGATTTTTTCATGATCATATATAAGAAATATAAGAACAACTAAAATGAGAAAAGTCTAGTAGTTTTGTACAATCTCACAAATATTATTTAATTATATGTGGATTTCAAACATTAGCTAAGTATGAGGCTCAAAAATAGTTGAAATATAGGCTAAATATAATTGTACCTCAAAATATTCTGCTCGAATAAAACAAAAAAAAAAAAACATTTGGCAATTGGTGGTCACCATACCAAATGAATGATGAATCTTATTAGCTCAATTAATTGACTATCTGAACTTTTACAGTTTTACTTTATTGGTGATGGTTCAATTCCCCACTTTATCATCCCCGCTCCATTTCCCCATCCCCTACTCCCCACTTTTTTTTTTTAGAAAAAATAAATAAAGACCAAATGAGTACTTACCTACACATATATAGGAAACTCCCTTTCATTATCTAAAACTTTATTTATTTCTTTAAGGAAAATGCTCTCCATGACATATAGAATCCTCCTAAAAAAAATTAAAAAAATTAGTGTGGTGGTACCCTTCCATGCAACTTCCAGGAAATGTTATTTGCAATCAACCATAATTCTATCCTCATTCTCCCTCAGCTTCCTTCCTTTGCAATTTGCATCTTCTTGGACCCTTTCCACCAAAATTTCCTCTACATTCCTCTCTTATCTATATATAAATATCCCTTTGAACTCATCACAATTCATCCATCTTGAGTGTACTACATCCAATAATACTTTTTGATTCAATAGGGGCATAAAGAGGTTCAACTGAATACCTTTCGTTGAAAAATTATATCGTGTAAAGAAGGTATCAAGTTCAAATTCTAGTGGTTTCAACTTGCATTGTTACGTTTTTTTTTTCGAAATCCCTAGTTAAAATTCCTAATTTCTAGTCCAATATCAATATAATACTTGTTAAGGGCAAGAAGGGGATTATTCAGTTGAATATCTTTCGTTGAAAAATTATACTAGTGAAAGAGAGCCTCGCGTTCACATCCTAGGGGTGACATTTTGACAAAAATTCTGACTCCACCACTAGTCTGATATTTAATGGCTCATGCATTAGGGCACGACGTGGTGTTTGAGGATTTTTTCCCTTCTATGGTGGAGAAACTTGGAGCTGAGGGATTCTTGAAGGAGCTAAGCAATGGATTTAGGGTTCTAATGGATGAGGAGAAGGAAGTCATCACATTTGAGAGCTTGAAGAAGAATTCAGAATTGTTGGGATTGAAGGACAATATGAGTGATGATGAGGTGATGTGCATGTTGAGTGAAGGTGATTTGGATGGTGATGGTTGTTTGAATGAAATGGAGTTTTGTGTATTAATGGTACGTTTAAGTCCTGATTTAATGGACATTTCAAGAATGTGGTTGGAGGAAACTCTTGCTAAGTTGTAATTAGGCTTTAATTAATCCCTTGTGATGATTCTTGTTATTTAATTTTATTCTCTCTATATATGTATACATCTAGATTATCCATACATATAGTTATTGGTTCTTTAGTAATTGTTTTTGTTTTCTCGGTGTTCGGTATTCGTTTATTAGGGTCTAAATAATTTAGATTATCATCGAAAAGTCCTATTTTGATAGTAAAGTGTTTCCTGCTAAAGACAATTCCATTTTTACATCATAAAGTTTAGTGGTTTGTTTAGTAATTGTTAATGTCATCATTAATGTGATTCCTCTAAAAACTAACACTTTGCTAGTGATATTAGAGGGGGATTTGGATGGAGATATATGGTTGATTGAATGAGATGAAGTTTTTTGTACTCATGGTTCGTTTGAGTCCTGATTTTTTTTTGTTTCTTACTCGATGTTTGGAGTTCATTTAATTGAGATTTTTGTCGATAAATTTCACTTGAGATAAAACCACTCCCTACCAAAGCAACATATAGAATGTAGTTGGAGGAGACTCTTGCCAAGTTGTAAATAGGCTCTATTTAATTAATTTCTTGTGATGATTCTTCTAATTTATCTATATGTATTTATCTAGCTTATCCAAGAGTTACTGGATCTTTGGTAATTTCTCTTCTTCTTCTTTTTTGCGCTTGGTGTTTGTTACCTATTTGTTGGGCCCAAGTAATTGAGGTTAGCATCGAAAAGTTTCACTTTACGTATAAAATAGTCCTTACTAAAGTCAATTTCATTTTCAGAGCTCGAACTAGAAATTTTTAATTAAAAAGAGAAGAATGATATTTATCACTCTACCACAAATTTTAATAATTCTCTACTCATGAGCTAGCTTTTGTATTAAATTAACGTGAGACTCTACACCCCCATACACTCAAGTTTTTTTTTCTTTTTATAGAGATTTTTTATGAAAACTTCAATTTTGAAGTATAGGAGTTGTAACAAGAGTATAGAATATAGACGATATAATATGGGAAAAATCAATATCGAGTAAATTAATAAATTAAAATGAATCTAACTTTAATATCATGTTAACGCCTTAATTGAATTAAAGTGTGGTGATCAAATCGAAATCACCAAAGTGAAATCTATCAGTCTTACATATACAAGTGGGCTAACTAAAACCAAAAATGGACTAAAGACTAGCTAATTGTCCTCTAGGTGGGCTTTCACACAATTGGGCTTTCGGGTTATTTTGAAGTTCCAACGGGCCAAGTGCTCAAATATCCGTTTTTGGGCCGCTAGTTTAACTTGTGCCCGCTTTTTAATTTTATTTTTTTTGGAAGTTTACCTACTTTGAGAATAACTTCAGACATACGCGATTGAAGTTGAAAATTTGCATCTAAATTCATACATTTTTATTTGAAATGTGGTCTGGTGAATGCCGAACATCAAATATTTTTGTCTGAAATCTGGTATTGCTTGACAAAGCTAACTTTGGATATGTTTGCCAAGATTCGGACTTTTTTTACCAAAGTTTCACTTGACTAGTAAAGGCTAACTTCAAATATTTTTAACTATAGTGCATGTAAAAAATGGCTGAAATTTCCGTCAACCTACGTGACTAAACTGTGCATGTAAAAATTGATTAAAATTTTAGTTATGTGTATCTGAATTTTTTTGTCAGTTTCTTTTGATTTTTTGAGTTTTAACAATCCAATACACGATTCAATACTCAGATCTACTCCAATAGAGCTTATATTTGAATATATTATAAAAACAAACTACAATCATCAATTTATCAAAACAACAACAAATCTAGCAAATCCATTTAGCGTCAATTTACTTCTCCCACTACAGGAAAAGTGTGAATTACATGGGGATTTTCCTAGGGATTAGTATGAAAATTCGCAGGAAACTTATTTTCCTGCAAATTTTCATACTAATCCCCATGTAATTCACCCTTTTCTTGTAGTGTCCATTTAGCGTCAATTTACTTCTTCATTTATGCCTCCACTTATGAGGTATAGTTAAATTTCTTCGTCCTAAAAAAAAAGAACTTTTCAAATTTCAACGATCCAACACACTATATAATGTAACTATAATAAATCTTTATAAACTGAAATAAAAAAGAATATCACATCAATTAATGTATGGTACTCTCTCGACCAAGTCATACGATCAGTTTGTTACCTGATCAAAATCCCTTCGTTTCAAAAAGAGTGATCTAGTTTGACTTGACACAGAGTTTTAGAAAATAAAGAAGACTTTTGAATCTTGTGGTCCTAAATTAAAGTTATGTCAAATGTACTAAATTGCCCTTTAATCTTGTGGCCTTGAATATGCCACGTGGAAAACTGAAATTAAAATGTTACAAAAAAAGGAAAGAGGTCATTCCTTTTGAAACAGACTAAAAAGGAATGGAGACCATTCTTTTTTAAACGGAGGGAGTAATTGACCTACGAGCTACTTTAACTAGTTAAATTATATCAATGGAAAGATACAAATATATTCTTTAATTTTACGATTTAGAATAACTATATTTCTCATTAAAAAAGTAATACATATATATATATATTCATCAACTAACAACTTACGATAGAAGAACAATTGATACTAAATATCTGATGTGACATTTTATCATACTATAAATTTAAATTGATCCACAAGAACTTCAAAATGTTCAAAATCGAAAGGGAAATTTAAAAAGTCAAGTGGACAAGATCCAATAGCTCAAGATTTTGAGCAGAAAATGAGGGGATAAAACCTATATTTTCGTATTTGTGTGGAATTTTTCAAAAATATATACTCTTTATAGATATAAAAGTATACCCTCTTTATATACTCTTTTCGTTTCAAATTGTTTTGTCGATTTTGACTTAACACAGTTCAAGAAAATAAAGAAGATTTTTAAATCTTGTGATCTTAAATTAAAGATATGTTAAATGTTTCAAAAATAAAGGGACTCCATCATTTTTTAAAGTGCAAAATTGCAGTTGAAGAGTATAAGTAAAAATAATAGAAATATTCATTAAGGAACATGTGTGATTGAGTGATTGAATTGAGGTCGATTCCATATTATTATTATTTTTATGTATATTTCTGAAAAATCGACCATATTTCATTGGTTTTGACCTATAGGAGTGTAATCTAGTAGCTGATTTTCAATCAGCAGCCATTCAAGTAGCTATTTGTCAAAATTTATTCCAAGTTTTATCATTTTACCTACAAGAAGAAAACATTTTTACTATAGGTTAAAAAGTTGATATTCACAATAGAAACAATTTTAGAAATATTATTTCCTCGAGGTACAATGAATATATCTAACTTTTCAAATAAACAAATAATTCATTTGTGGAAAGTTTAGTATAAGGAGCGTGCTTAAAAGTTAAAAAGGGTCAGATAGGAAAAATATGAGCATATAGGAAAAGTCCATTCCACACTCAACCACTCTTAATAAAATCATATATAGTAGCAAAGAAAATGCGTGTCCAAAAATTGACCTATTGCCGGAAGCTGATTCAAAATTTGAAGTTTACGAATTTTTTATATTAATCTCGATATCAACCCTTGTCTATAGGGGCCAATGCACAATGGATATCAAGTTCATTAGAAATTCAGTATTTTTTATGTGGAACAAAAATTCATATGTAAGAATCTATAAAAATTACGACAAATAATAAGTATGAACCTTGGATTATAAAATGGGGTTCAATGCTAAAGGTTGAATTCATAGAATTTAAATCTTGAATTTGAGTATGTCTGCGCTACGGGCAATCCAAATTTCAAACCCAACCACTCTTGATATAATCATATTTACAAGCAAAATAATGTAGCCAAAAGTTGATCGAAGGCAGATTCAGAATTTAAAGTTTAAAGATTTTTATATCAACCTTAAATTAATTTTAAAAAAACATTAACAACTGAATTCACAGTCAAATAATTATATATATTTAATAAATTTTTAATACATATATTTAAAACTTATCTAAATAAAGCTACTAAATTAATGTGAATCCGTAAACGACACTCTAAAACCACCCATGCGTATGGGAAATCTGAATTACAAACCTAACCACTCTCATTAAAGCCTTATTCTTGTAATATCATGTTAGCCAAAAATTGACCTATAGGCAATCTAAATCTCCTATTTAAAGGAGCCCAAAACACACAACAAAATCATCCCAAAAAAAAGCAAGTTCTTCTAATAAAAGTCTTTTTAGTTATTTCACTTGTATCAATAAATCAAAATGGCTTTTGGTGCAACTCATTTGAGCTTGGCATTTTGCCTTATGGCTCTAATTGTTCTTGTAAAAGCAGATTTTGATGGTAAAAAAGAGCCAATTAACAATATTTTGGAGCAAAATTCAGAAATGTTAACTCAAGATTTTTGTATTTTCGCGGCGGTTGGGTCAGTTGTGGCGGAAGCTATTGCGAGGGAGAGGCGAATGGGAGCATCTCTCATTCGCCTCTTCTTCCATGACTGCTTTGTCGATGTAAGTTCATCATCATCTTTCAAAGATTATATTCACTCGTTCTGTTTCAATATATATGATTTTTTTTTTACTAAACAAGAAATTTAAGAAAAAAAATTATTTTGATTTTTTGCGTACTTAAAGTTTTAAAATGCCAATATAATTATGTAATCGTGTGACCTTAAATAAGGAGTAAATTAGTGTTCATAATAGCTTTTCATTAAAGATGAAGAAATATAAAGTTAATATATGTACAAAAATATATAAGTGTAACGTTATTTTTGAAAAGAACTAATTAGAAATTAAGGTCAACATAAATTGACACAAAAGAAAATTGTATATATTGTGATCAATCAAACATAAATTATGAACAAAGACATCTTCGTTTTTATCCTTATCTTGATTTTCCATGTATTGATACTGCTCTCATTTAAACATATCATTTTCTCATATTTCAAAATTCCTGATAAATAATCGCGGTTTTAATTCTCACTCCAGCATGCGCGCTAAAACCAACCTCCTTTTTTTCTAGTTTTCAAATAGTTTTACGTCAAATTTTATTAGCAAATAATGGACATATTGATATTAAAGACCATAATTTCTTGACCATATTTAAATTTTGAATTCGCTTTTCATAAAAATGGAAGGATTACTTCATAAGTACATTCGTATTTGTTATTAATTAATTAATTAATTACCTTATCTTCTAGTATAGTACATATTAATGTTTGTTGGCCTAACATTATATTAATTTGTGGTATAATATTATTTAATTAGGGATGTGATGCTGGAATTCTTCTAAATGATATTCCTGGAAGGTTCCAAGGAGAAAAAACATCACCACCAAATAATAATTCAGTGAGAGGTTATCAAGTAATTGATCAAGCTAAACAAAGGATTAAAACTATGTGCCCTGGGGCTGTTGTTTCTTGTGCTGATATACTAGCCCTTGCTGCTCGTGACTCTGTTGCAATGGTAAGTTTAGTACGATCGAATTTAAGTATTATGCACTCATTTCAATTAAAAATCACACGATTTAAAAGTCACGATCTTCATATTTATAATGTTCAGTCAAATTAAGATACATAAAATAAAACAAAAGGAGTTTATATAGTTGATGCAATTACGTCATGTATAGGGTAATTACAAGTGATTTGTGTTACAAACGTCAATTGATAACCTGATAATGTATGATAACTAACATGTTACAACAAATTAATTAAGCTATATATACTAATATCATCAACGTATATAACTTAAATTCTAATAGAATTATGTGATATGTCTTAACTTGAAGTATCATCAATGTGTCAACATTTTTCCTTCAAACACTTGTCTAGATATAATATTTATCTAACTTTATACTCATTGCTATACAACTAAAGGAAGCAAATATTCATGTCTCCAATTAACACAGATTGAATTAAAGTAGGTGTTGGTGGGTGTGGTGAAGCCAATTGTATAATAATAAATAAATAATGCACATTTACCTACTCCAAGAAGAAATAAAAGAACAAATTAAACTTGTGCAAGTCACAAACAGCCCATTGTCTTTTAACCAAATGTCAAAATCTTGCCTAAATTTTCTTCATTTTAAAAGTGGACACAAAATTTCTTGATGTTGATTTATAGTGTTCTTATCTTCAAAACAATTTTTTTTAGATATATAATTAATTCATATAATTTAATTACAACAATCGTTTTCATGATATTAATTAGTTCAACTACTTCGAGAAGAATTTTTCCTCGATTGGAACTATATCTTACTTATCAACAATCCCAAATACGTTTATCTTTATTTGTTTATATTTGACTTTGCATACTTTTTAAGAAACAATAACTAGAAGAGTAATTTTACTATATAATCACCCGTAATTATAACTCATCTAAATATTGAAAATGACGAATATTTAATAGCAGTAATAAAATAGACACAAAATAATAAATTATCTGTTAATTTTCCGAACTAAACAAATTAAGTTGGACAACTATATATTTTTAGTATTTTTATTGGACAATTATAGTTGCTTCATTTAGACTCATTTTTAATATATTGCATATGCCTCCATTTATATATATTCTTATTGTTCATGTCGTTTCATTTAGATTCATTTCAATTCGATCCTTTGTAAGTCGATACATTACATGCACCTCATGCTATATATATATATATATATTTTTTATTCATATCGCTCTATTTAAGCTCATTTCAAATCAACAGTTAGGAGGAATTCCATACCCTGTGAGTCTAGGCCGGAGAGACGCAAGGACCGCGAATTTCACCGGCGCGTTAACCCAACTTCCAGCCCCATTCGACGATCTCAACGTCCAATTAAAAAAATTCAGCGATAAGGGAATGTCTGCTCGGGAAATGGTTGCGTTAGTCGGGTCCCACACAGTAGGATTTGCGCGATGTGTGACATTATGTGACGACAGAAACATTAATCAGGCCATGAAATCAACACTAAAATGTGGTTGCCCTGTTAGTAACAATAACACAAACTTAGTACCATTGGATTTAATGACTCCTGGTATTTTCGACAAGTTTTATTACGAGGATTTAATTCGAAATCAAGGACTTCTTTTCTCAGACCAAGTATTGATGGGATCTACCGCGACTGCTAATGTTGTTCGGACCTATAATAGTAACCCTGCTCTATTTTTACGCGAATTCAACGATGCCATGATAAAGATGGGGAACTTGCCCCCATCTCGTGGCGTTCAGTTGGAAATTCGCGATGTTTGTAGCAAGGTGAATGGTAATTCTATCGCGGACATGTGAAATAAGAAGAAAAAATATTTTGAATTTCGAATTTCGCGTTCGAAAATAAACAAATGTATGGCTTATTGACCATGTTGTTTTATGTAAGTTTTATGGCTTTCTATATATATATATATATAGAATAAGTACATGTAGCCTTTGTCTTTTATTTGGTTGTGCACACATGTAATACAAAATAATGGAATTATATATTTCCATAGTCCCACTATGTATATATATATTGGATAATATCTCAAGCTGATTTGAAGTTTACGAGTTTCTGAGGGAATTGTGGAAACCCCTTAAACATTTGTATTACTCATATGACAACCTTAGATATGACCAAATTGGTGAGAAAAAACAAACAATAATTTGGTGAATAAACATCAAACATAATGTTATCCCTTCACTAATTAAGGTTCGAATGATGGGGAATTCAAATACAAGATAATGCACTCCTTGAATAGTATATATATATATATATACTGATTTAGTATCTAAGCGAAATTATTAATCTTAATGATACTAATACAATATATGATATTGATTTAGTATCAGTTAAACGAAAATTATCAATCTTAATGAATGGGGGTATGGGATGTATTTTTTATTTTTTTTGAGAGAATGAGTATTTCTTGAATTACTTTGGATCCCTTTTGTATTTGCAAGTATGGTGATGAAGAAATTGTATTTAGATTATGGATAAAATCAAGTGATGTTTTGGCTTCTTTTTTTTTTTTTTAATCATGTGAAGAATAAGAGTTGGAGATATTTTAAAGCAGAAGAATATGCTGGGGTTAATAGCATTTTTAGTTATAGTGAAAGCCTCTTCCCTTTGAAAAATATTGGCTTACCAACCACAATTGCGGAGAATATTGATCTAGATGATCATTTTGTAAGTTGAAGATTGAGTAGGAAAATATTGAATTGGCTTCAATCGAGATTACCCCGGCTTCTTAGGCACATGAGGAACCGGCCTAACATCTTTTCAATCGAAATTCCAATCAAAGACAAGTTCTACCAAGGCCAGGATGGCCGAATTTGAAGAAAAGAATCATTATTAGTTGCAAATAGTTTTTCCATAGTTTCAACACCAATACTTGTCATTAGTCTGCAATCCTGCATTTGTAAATAATAAAATATCATGTTATATATATGAGCCATTTTTGTAACAAATGATATTATCAACTCTAAACCGTAAAATTTTACGCCCTTTTTTTCCTTTGTATTTATAAATAATAATATAGATTATACTATGTGAAGTTTTTTTAACTTTACACCCGTGAGTCTTGGAATGCTAAAGTTACAAAAATAATTATGAACTTTGACTATGTCTTAAATAGCAATGGTTTTTATATTTTAGTGGGTCTTGGAAATTCTTTCAATGACTTATGATTATGCTAATGGAGTTTTAATCTTATAGTTAGCAAGTAATTTTAAAAACAATATGCACAACAAAAAGCCTAATTTCAAATCATATGGAAGTGTTGTTATTGATTCGAAAACGCCCTCATTGTTATTTGTGGGTTTAAAAAGCTCCTTTTCTAATAAACATATTATTTCTTTTTCTTTTTAACACTTTTTTCCATCATAAAAATATTTTAACCTATTAATAATTTTCTTACACAGTAATCCATCATTAATTATCATTTAGATTTTATTTTTTTAGTTTTCCAGTAGCACTGGAGGTGTTGTATATCATAACAATAGATAACGATAAAATTTATTTTTTAAATAAAATAAAAAATATTTTTATTTCTTAATATTTTCCGAATTGAAGAAGGATAAATATTTACTAATATAATCCTTGATTTTAAAAAGAAGATACAACAATCAAAATGCATGCCATGAAACACGAAAATTTATTAAATTGTTTCAAATCACAAAATTGATTTAAAATGTCATCGAAGGAGTTATTGTAAACCCTTTTATTCGAAGACAATAAAATGTTCAAATGTGGGGTGGTGATGTTTGGTGAATTTATACTCTTTTTAGTTGTATTTCACTCACATTGAATCTTTTTTTTAAAAAGTAATTTATCGCTTGATACTCCTTGTTTTCATTCAATTACATGATTTTGAGCTTATGGATGATGTCTTATATGCTTTGTCAATAGAAGTGTTGTTGTTACATGTTTGCCAAATCCATAACAATGTAAATAGTAGCGCTTAGTTAGTTATTCCATATCCGATTCATAAAATTGCTCGTTTTTTCCTTTAAATAGATTGATTCTTAGTTTTTATTCTTTAGATGAGCTGAATTTTGTTTTTTCCCTTAAACAATTGAACTTATGTGTAGTAATGCATAAGTAATTTAGAAAATGAAGTCATTTTTGGGTAAAACTTGTGGATAATTATGATAGAAACATGTAAACTTAACGGTCATAGCATGCTCTAACGGTCCAAATAAAAGAATGTCAATTTTATATATATGTAGGACTTGTACCTACATGTCAGTTTTCCATAACGAGAAAAATACATTATAAGCTCAATTGTCATGCAAGATCCATGTTCAAAGATACCATAATCTCTAAAATTTTCTATAATTTTAAAAAAAAAAAATCAAAAATTCTCTCTAGTATACATCTCTATCCTCTCTCGAATACATTTCTCCCCTCTCAGATACAAATTTATCCCCTCTCGGATACATTCCTCCCATTAAGTAATGTATCATTCACAATCCGCGAACTATGTCTCCGCATGTTTCTTGATGTACTTGAGATCTTATAAATTTAAGGGATTTTTATAATTTGAGAAATAATATGAATATGATATAATTAGCTCTTAACACTATGAGATTTATGTATTTTTTACTCTTTTAAAAAGTGGTCTTATTTTTATGGCCTAATACATGTACACTATTCTTTCAATTCGATCACAATCCAAAAATGTCGATGATTTATAAGAATGACTTTGAAATTGGTAATTGATTTTAAACTTTTGACCTCTACTTGTCGATCCATTGGTAAGCCTTTAAGGTCAAAAATCAAAAGTTTTATCAATGGGGCAAAATTCGTTAAACTTAAAGTTTTAACGATGAGGCAAACGAGTCAAAATTAAGTTCAAGACAAAGGAGGGATGTATATCATTTGTTATATGTTCCGAACACATTAATGTTTTCTTCCTGAACAGATATATTTTTATGAAAAAATAAAATATCTTGTAGAAGTCTTTGTTAAGAGTTTTCAAGTTAAACTATCGTTATTTAACGACCCTTTCATGCATTATGTTAGGTATGAAGGAAAATTAAATTTAACTTCAAAAGGGACGTTCTTTGATGAATAAATGAAAATTTTATCTTGTCAATGTTTGATAATGTCATTTTCAAAAGGGACGTTCTTTGATGAATAAATGAAAATTTTATCTTGTCAATGTTTGATCATGTCATTTTTCTACTTACTTTCACACATGAAGGATCCACATATATAAATCAATTATCCAATCATTTCAGTGACTCTATAGGTTATCTTTCAAGTGTACGACTAAATCAATTAATAATATGTAGTCAAATTTTAGAAAATTTATTTCTAACCAATAATGCAACTCTGTGGCTGAAAAGTAAAAATAATAATATTGAAGTAGTTTTGATGATTCAATAATTTTATTATTACTTCAAACACAATAAATTAAATAAAATTATGATAAAAATTGTATTAATTCATAAAATTCTAATCATGAATCCGTCTCTAAAAACTATCCCGAATGTGAAAAGAGATTAGACTTTTTCTTCAAAATATTGGACTGATATTAAGATGACATATGTCATAAAAGAAACTTACATTGTTAATGGTTAGTTGTTGAGATTTCTAATCTCATTATTAATTATAAAACGTAAGACTTCAAATTAATTCAGCTGATACGCTGCTATCAAACATTATATATTTCCGTTTCAAACAAATTGTTATGTTTTGGTTTATAAAAGTTAATTTGATTTATTTTTAAATTTAAATTAAATAAAATCAACTCAATTCTCTTAATTAGAATTTAAATACTTCAAAATTATACGATAAAGTACTAAAAGCTACAACTATTCTCATATTATTTTGATAAATATATTATTTTAAAATACTATTAAAGCTAAGATTAGATAGTTTAATTCTCATAAAACGAAACATGATAACTAATATAAACCAGAAAGTGAGTACTTAACTAATTTCTCAACCCTTTCTATAATTATATATATCGACAATAATATACTAAAAATAATATATATACACATGCCTTTAGTTGTACAATCTCTATATAACCAATCACTAAATAGAGAAGAAAACTTAATACAAAACTATATATATCACCAATTTTATGTTGTTGTAACAATCAATCACAGCTTCTTATCAATCAGTTTTTTTTTATAAAAAAAAACACATTTTTATATTTCAAAATAATTGATCTTATTCTTTTCATTTTATTCTTAATAAGAGTTTTTATAAACACATAAATGCTATTGATATCCAACTATTTGTGTAATGATATGTTTAAGAGTACAAATTTTAAAAATCTTATAATGATACGATATATTTATAACTATCCGTGTAATGATATGTTTAATTAAAAGTACAAATTTTAAAAATCTTATAGTGATACGATATATTTATAATCACAAGTTTCTTTTTTAAGCTCCATGTTATTTTAAATTAAAACTATAAAAGTACTATATTTGCAATTTCCCACCTTCATTGCCTATTAGTTGAACTATAAAAAGTACTAATGTACTATATTTGCTATGGAAAAAACTCTATTATGTGGGGGGGGGGGTGGGTGAAAATGAGTGCAATATATATTATCACCATCAATGTTTATAAAATATTTTTAATTGAACCAAATGTCTATATTAAAATTAGTGAAAGTGAATGATGTAGCTTATATATTCAAGGGCAAGAAACATTCAAGGGCTACACTAGTCTATTTTTCCTTGTTTTGGAGCAAGTGTTAGTGCAAAGGATCTTTCTGAGCTAAAATCGTAATAAAAAAAAATACTATTTAATAAAAAAATATAACGAATTAAAAAATTGACCTATATCGACTAGTTCAAACATATTTTTGGCATTGTCCCTTTTATCAAATATATTTTGATCACTTGTTCAAGATAAACTCCCAAAGTCCTAACCACCTCTTGGAGCAATTCATAATAATACCTTTTTCTCACCAATCCTAATTAATTATATTAAAACCACCCAACACTGAACCTTATAGATATGGATTAATTTTTTTTAACTAAAGAAATATTTACACTTGATATGTTGTTTGTTATTTATTATTTTGATATATTGTTATTTTTTTAATTTATTTTGATATGTTATTGTTTGTTATTCATTTTTATTATCAGTTTACTTAAACTTGTTACTATAATACAATTATCTACTTTATTTGTCATGTTGTGACTTTTTTATGAATGATGATTATCTCACTCAATTACATTAGTCAATGCAGAAATGATATTTATACTATCAGTATGTATTAATTTGATATAATCAGGATAAAATTACAATAGATATTTTTGATAAATTCAATAATTTTACTAAGAATTTATATTTATATTTAAAAAATTATTAAATATGTATATATATTTAACCGTACAGCCATGCAACATTGAGAAGCAACTCATTTGGTGAGCTTACTGCTTTTCATAGTTGAGATGAAGGGTTCAAACCCCATCACTAATATAGTATCCTCTTTCTATTACCTCTCCTAACTACCGGTCGCCTCTAAAAAATATTTTTTATTTATATATTTATTATAAATTTAAAATTCATAAATTTCAGAGTCTGACTTCATTTCTGAATTTACAATATGTGCATGTCTTAATTTTTGAACTACTAATTAGACTTTTTATGATTGGCTACTTGTAATCGTCTAAATTTTAAATTATCATATATCTGATAATATAAAAGTTCTCTTACACTATAAATACAACTCTCTCATCCATCCATCACTCACTCTTAAGCAAACCTTTTACACTTCCCAATTCCTCCAACCAACCCCCTCCCCCCAAAAAAAATTAAGAGATGAATCCCAAAAAAAACTTCAATGTGAAAGTGAACAAGAGTGAAGTAGTAGCAGCAGTGTTGCCAATGCAAGAACATTGGCTACCATTATCCAATCTTGATTTACTCTTACCTCCATTGGAGGTCGGAGTTATGTTCTGCTATCTAAATCCCATTATTGTTTCGGAGAAAATTAATATAAATTTAGAATTTAACTCAATCGTAAAAATACTCAAAACATCTTTGGCTGAAACATTAGTTTCTTACTATGCATTTTCTGGAGAAATAGTTGAGAATTCAGGCGGAGAACCGGAGCTTCTTTGCAATAATGGTGGTGTTTCTTTTATTGAAACTTTTGGTGATGTTGAGCTTAAAGAGATTAATTTTTATAATCCAGATGAAAGCATTGAGGGAAAATTTGTTCCTAAAAAGAAGCATGGTGTTCTTGCTATACAGGTATTAATTATGTGTAAAATAATTTCTCCTTTTTTCCATGCATGTGACTTAGTGAATGTCCATGTAATAACGATAACAACATATTCAGTAATTAGTTTAATCTTATATATATATATAAGTGGCGTCTAGAAATGATGAGGTGTAATACGTACGTAGATCTTAACTCTACCTAGCTGAGGTATTAGAGAGGCTAGCTAGTTATTTTTTCAGAACATGATTTGAAAATATTATTAATCGTTGAGGTGCGTGACCAATGTGATTTTAAAACTCCCTTGACAAGCGTAAAGGTGGATGTACAATTCGGGTTATGGATTTGACAAAACTAAAGTGATCGATCACTTTGACTTAAATTTTGTATTTGTCTTGAAAAATCTGTTTAATATATAAAGTATTAAGTTAGAATCTAGGAACATAAATAGTCATGAATAAGAAAATAGTGATGAGATAAAATTTGTGTCTTGTTTGGTTGCCATGTTTGGGATAACTTATCTCATATACATGGTGGGATAAGTTATCCTAAGAGAGTTAATTCCTGGATAACTAATCATAGAATAACTTATTCCTAACCAAATGATTAAAGTACTATAAAATCGTACATTTGTAAACGTCAAATCATGAACCTACCACTTCATATAAGGGGTCTTATTCTTTTCAAGAGCCAAACACACAATTTTATTTTATTTTTAATAATGAGTGATGATGAGACTCAAATTCATTTAATACCTTTGTCTACTTTAATATCATCTTAAAGTAATGTGGCTATCTTCATCATCCAATAACATAAGCTAAGTTAATTTTCCATCCGATCACTTTTAATTACTTGTCTACTTTAGACTTTGCATACCCTAAGAAACAATAATCGACATAATTAGTCCATATTAATTTGTGTTTAGTCATCAATCTTGAGAAATGATTTGAACAATAAGTAATTAATGTTGAGAGTAATTTAGGAAAAACAAATTAATAAGTTTATTATTTTTATATGTCAAAAGTGACAAGTAAAAGTGATTTTTGTTTTAAAATAGTGGACAAGTAAAAATGAATGGAAGAAGTAGATTAAACATACTTTTATTTAGGCATAATACATAAATATGCCCTTTAATTTGGCCTCAGCTCACATTTATGCCCTCCAACTTTGGGTGTGCACAAGTAGGCACTTAAACTTGTATAAAGCTGAACAAATAGACACACATGTCCTATGTGGCATCGTACATGGCAATTTTTCATCCTACGTGGTGTCCTATGTGTATTATGCCACCTAGGACTCACATGTCTACTTGCTCAATTTTATACAAGTTAAAGTGTCTACTTGTGCACACCCAAAGATGGAAGGTATAAATATGAAACAAGATCAAGTTAAAGGGCTTATTTATGTATTATGCCTTTTATTTACTTAACTAATCATGTTTTCAACAAAAAATATTCAGTCTTGATTGTTGAGAAAATGATCACAATGTTTTAAAAACAAATGAAGTTTTTGAAATTTGTGATATTAAAGACGATATATTTTTTAAACGGACTAAAAAAGAAACATATGACTCGATAAATTGAGATTAAGGAAGTATAACTCTTCTAACTGAGCAATAATAGTAAACAACCCTCATAACCTAACTTTGTCTTCTTGTTTTATTTATTTAATGCCTTGAAATTATACCCAATTTTTTTGGTGCAGGTTACACAACTCAAATGTGGAGGAATAATTGTGGGTTGCACATTTGATCATAGAGTTGCTGATGCATACTCAGCCAACTTGTTTCTTGTGTCATGGTCTGAATTAGCTCAATGCAAGCCACTCTCTCAGCTCCCATCGTTTCGACGATCATCCCTTTTTCCTCGACATCCTGGTTACTATGATGACTCGATCGATGACTTATACGTACCAGTATCAATCCTACCTCCCATCAAATCCGAAATCCTTAACCCTAACGATCAAGTCATTAGTAGAATTTACTATGTCACGGGTGACAAAATTGAGCACCTTCAATCACAAGCCAATTGTCATGACCAAAAAGGCACGAAGTACTCCCAGAGGTCTAAACTTGAATCATTCAGTGCTTTCCTGTGGAAAACTATTGCATGTGGAATTAATAAAGAAACTTCGGATTTCAACAATTTTAGGTTTGGTATTGTGGTCGATGGTCGGACTAGATTGATAAGTAATAATGTAGATAAGTCGCTAAAAGGGTATTTTGGTAATGTTCTCTCCATCCCATTTGGAGAGAGAAAAGTTGAGGAGCTAAAAGAGAAGTCGTTGAATTGGGTGGCAAATGTAGTCCATGAATTTCTAGATATCGCAAAAACACAAGAGCATTTTCTTGGTTTGATAGATTGGGTTGAGGCGCATCGTCCTGAACCATCCATGGCAAAAATATATGCCATGGATGGCGATGGACCTGCGGTGGTAGTGTCATCGGGGCAACATTTTCC